>CANXYC010862762.1:0-12521 GCA_948193065.1 Aleurites moluccanus | reverse complement strand
GTGAGGCAGACATCCATTGGCTACATCATCTTCAGCCTTGGATCACAGATATATGTATTTGAGGTTACCCCTATGTATAGAGGTTCCTTTGTATATAATATATAAAGGGCTTGGATTGGTTTAAGTATAATGTCAATATGATCAAATGATAACCAGATATAATATGGATATGTTAATGATGTTCATATATGTGATATGAGAACTTTATATGATATGTTTATGATATGAGACATGAATGCAATTATTGAAGTGCATATTGAGTTGTGATTGACTAATGGAGGTTAAAAGGGGATGTATGCTATATTGCAAGTGTTATGTTTATTTATTACGGATAGCTTAAGTCAGAGTTACAAAGGAAACTCTGTCAGTATTTCTATATGCATATTATGATGTTTTAAAAAAAATTATTATCACCTAAAATGTATCACATGTTAAGTGATGATTGTAAAAGTTAAGTTAAAGTAAAAGCATGGGTTCTTCGAGGTACTGGTCGCCTTGGCATTACCCGTACCCTAGGACTGTCATGGTCTAAAATTAGGCTGTGACAACACCATTATACAACAATGGTATCCTCCATCTCAACAAGCTCAATATCAATCAATCAATGATAATTCAAGTAGTTTGGAAATTAACAAAGATATGAAACAAAGTTGGAGTTAATAGAAACGATAAACACATAGATAGATACCATTTCAGAATAATGGCATCGGCAATGTCAATAACTCATCAGAAATCGATTAGATGAGCCTAAATGTAACACCTCAGCCTAAACCTAACTTGAACCTTAAAAGGGGAACTTAGGGGGAAATTTTTTCTTTCTTTTGAACTTATGAATGCTATGTGTTTGTGCATGAAATTGATAGATATGCATGTTATATGAATTGATTTTATGCCTAGAAGTGGTTGAAAGGCTGTTAGGACAAAATCGAGTAATTTTGAATTTTTGGTGAACTGGGGGCAAAATGGTCATTTCACACCCCCTTCAAATTTTTATGGAATTAACACTATATTTGAAGGTATAAAAGAATTTAAGGACCTGAAACTGATATTATTAAGTTTATTTGAATTATTGTTGGAGAATTAAACTTGGTTGAAAATAATTCCCGGCAAGCTGCTCGATTGAGGTGCTTCATTTGAACTAAGGGCAGTTTGGTCTTTTCCTTTGGAATATGGACTTATATATTGTATGCAACCTTATGGTATCATTTTAGGCTTGATTAAATCTAACCATTGTATGAAAAGATGCAGAAATGGATGGTTGGTTGGCTAGGTTTCACCACGTGTACCATAAACCTAAATCATGGGATTACACCTTTGATATTTAACTTGATTTTTTCCACCCCTTCATTGTTCATCATCTTCCTTAGCCATAAAATTGCAGCAACTTTTCTCTTTCTTCATCCACCATTTCGGCCACTTTAGATTCCTACCTAAACTTATTATTTTCTTTCAATTTTTGATGTAAACATGTTAATTCCATCATCCTAAATTCAAATATAACCATAGAATCAAAGGAAAAACAAGAAAAAGTGACAAATTAATTCAGTGAAGATTTTGAAGAACTTTTGGTAAGTTGTTGGTTTTGGAATTCTTTTGATTCAAATGTATTCTTAAGATATTTTTTGATGTTTATTAGTGATCAAAACATGTTTTGAATGGTTAGAATTCAAAAAGTTGGATTGAAACCCTAATAGGAAGAACTTTGAATCAAAGTGTTATTTTAATGAATTAATTTGTTCAAATGTTGTTTATTTGATGTGTACAATATGAATTGATGGTTAAATGATCGAAACAAATTGATTTGGATGGTAAACTACCTTGGCCGAATGTGAGGAGCTTAAAATGGCGTGATAGTTTGATGATTTTAATGAGTTTAAGTGATGGAATGAAATGTATTTGAAGCATATGTATTGAATTAATGGTTAAAAGATGGAAAGAAATTTATTTGGAAGGAAAGTCATTTTGGCCGAAATATTGAACTAGGAAGAATGGTTTGATGTTAAATAATTACACCGATATAAAAACTGCAGAATCCACAGAGAGTAAAAAAGCTGGAATAACTGCCTCCTACTCGGTACCTGAAGAGGGAAATAGTGAGAGGGTGAGTATATATGATACTCAGTAAATCTAATATGCATCGACCAATAAATATATGATGGAATATCAATAAACAATAGGCAGATGAAATAAATGAATCAATTTGCTCAAAATCTCTGGAATACAGAATCAAGTATAGAATATGACTATAAGTCAATAATCACATCAATAGAGAGTTTATCACATGGATAAGATAGATAATGCCAGATATAAAGCCATACACATAGAAATGTGTCAAGCATAAATCAATCTCATATCAATAAACATAAGACGGATCAGGTCTTATGACTAGGACTCATAGCCCTTCCTAATTAGGGCATAACAATAAACATTGTGCACAATGCCGACAGTATGTACTCACTATCCTGTCGGGGCGGCAGCTCTATCAAATCACATTGGAATCAATAGAATCAATAAACACATCAATAGATACCATTTCACAATAATGGCATCACCAAGTATCAATAACTCATCATCAATCAATTCAATGAGCAATAGAATCAATAAGATATCAATAACAATCGATTATACAAAGACCAAAGGTCTAGTAACCAACAATGGGATCAAATATAAGTTGGTCATTTATGGCCAAACAGTTGACGCAATTGACATGCCATTGTCGCTGGCGACGATGGCATTCAAATGGTTGTCCTATGGATTTTAAGCTAGGCATTTTGTCGAATACTTGGCATGCAACCAACAATAGGCATTTTGGCAAGGTTTTGTTACAACATTGACATTGCCCCAATTGTCAACAACAATACACATTGAAAGCAATTCAATAGGCATTATGTACACATTAATAAACATCATCAAATGGATCAATTTGTCATAAAAAATCCATAGGAAAAACAAGAGCAAAACAAGGCAATTTTGCCCTAATGTGGTTCGACCACTCTGGCCTTTTTACATATGGATTCCAATTGGCATTTTAATACTTTAGGAATAACATATGATGCATAAAAGGCTCACCCAACATTTCAAATCACCTAGCAAAATTGGTTTGCCACCAATTTCTTCAAATTCCTCAATGTAGGCAAAAATGACAAATTTCTTCAATCGAATTTTCTACAACAATTCAACCATCAATTACTCATCAATTAACTTATTCTACACTCAATTTACACTTACTAATCCATTTGCACAAAATCAATTCATACAACTTAGGTTTAGGATTTGAAAATTGCGCAAAAATGCTATATGCATCAATCGATGTAATTAAACACATTACCCAATCTAATTAATATCTAATAACCCTAAATCAACCATAAAATCAAACAAAGCAACAATTTACCTCAAATTGATGAAATGGACGAAATCCCAAGTGCAATGTTCTTGAAATTTCTTGATTTCTATTGTTGAAAATGGATGGAGGATGGATTATATGGTGTTTAAATCAAGTTTCCATGGATTTTCCATAACAAAATGGAAGAAAAATCAAAGGAAATGGGTGGGAGCAATTTCAGACAAGGATGGAGAAATGAAGAACAAAAAAAATTCTAAGTGTGGCTTATATAGTATGTCACATTTGACAAATTTCCTTTTGGTCCTTCAACTTTCCTTAAATTATGCTTTTGCCACATTTTCCTTCGGTAATTTATTCTGACAATTTCGTCAGGATTTGGATTTCAAAGTGAATATTCAAACATCTTATTTTTATTAATACTTTATAATAAAAATTGTTTCAGAGCAGTTCTAAAACTCAGACTGTCCAAATTCCACTATACCCCTAAAGTTTCCTTTATTTACGATTTTACCATTGCTTACTTTATCAGTGTTCTTAAACATTTTCATCTCTTTATTTTTACTGTATTTACACATGCATATACATAATCATTTACCCTCTAGTTAAATCAGAAATTCATTTGTCGATTGGGCTGCTATTTTTGCGGCAACGATATCGACACCGACATTTTCAAGAAAAGTATTCTGTTTTTGCTCTAACTGAGTTTCTAAAATTATCTTTAGTCATTTCAATAATTTCAAACCACATACTGAGAACTTTATTCATAAAAACATGGTAACCCTTTATAGGGTATTACAAAGATTAACTTACTTCATAGTGTTATAAAAAGATAAATTATATTATTTTTTTTTTGAAAAGCATAATAGATTAATTATATTCATTCATATACATTGTTCTTCTTATTTAAATACTTATATAAACCAACTATAAATTAATTTTTATAGCAAATCAATTTACTATTTTACTTAATAAAAAAAAATTTCTTGGCATATATATTTTATTTCACATGATATTATTTGCACAAAATCAATGAATATAAAAAAAGTATAATTCTTTAGTTTATTTTTTTTATGGTTCTACTGTTATAGTCTAAATGATACTCTATAATTCAAGAACACACTGACAAAATTACAGTCAACTTGACAGGACCCTAGATTAATTAATATATGGGCAAATCGCTGTCAATCAATTTAATCCAGAGATTTGAACAAAAAAGCATAAAAATTAACTTAAAGCTCTGGTTTATAGATGAAATCACCTTCAACTGGATGCTTCAGGGTTCTGATATCTAGAGTGTCGAAGTTGTCAATCAAAGGTGAGTGTGTAGGCAAATAACTGTCTACTTTGAGGAACAAAGGATAAGTTGTGAGTAAAATAAGTAGTATGTGTGTTGAGAATTTCGAGAGAACCATCTGACATAAAACAATGTTATTTATAACATTCAATTAGGGCATCCTGCTTTTGTTTCGGAAGTATTAACTTACTAGGATTCCTTTCCTAACTATAAAAGATCTAATCTTTTATTACTGACCCTATTATCACCCTTAATCCTATTTTACCGGGCTTCTTTCCATTTGGGCCCAATCCATTTAATACTACCCATTAAATAAAAAAATTATTATTACTATTGGCTAGTCCTCTTAATTTGGGCTCTTTCTTTTACTAGGCTTCATCGCTTTTGGGCCTGGTTTTTTACTATTGGGATTCACATATTTGGGCCGGTATCAACAATGCCTCCTTATAATACCCTAGAAAAGTCTACCTTAAATGAATGTTATTGTTATCAGTTTTTGGTTTGGAATCATCGAAATGACTAAAAATAATTTTTAAGCCATAGTAAGAATGCAAATGAGATACTGTCCCATAAAACGTTGGTGTCAATAACACTGCCGAGAAAATAGCAATCCAGTCGACAAATGAATTCCTGATTCAAAACAGGGGGTAAAGAATCATATAAATATATGTGTAATTATGGTGAAAAGAAAGAGGTGAAAAATATTTAGAAACACAGAAAAAGTAAGTAATGGCAAAACCATAAATAGATGGAACTTTAGGGGTATAGTGAAAAATTGACTGTCTGAGTTTCAGAATGGCTCTGAAACTATTTTTATAATAAAGTATAAATAAAAATAAGCTATTTGAATCCCTACTTTGAAATTCAATTCTCAACAGAATTGTCCGAATAGATTACAGAAGAAGTTGGGGTCAAAGTATGATTTATGGAAAGTTTAAGAACCTAAATGCAATTTGCCAATTTTGACTTAGTATATAAGCAACACTTAGACTTTTTTCTTCATCTTCTTCTTCTTTCCCTTGCATGGTAGAACCATCTAGCCTTCCTCCCACCAAAATTTCTTAAGAAAACCTAAGAAAAACTTGAATCAAACCATCAGTCCTTTGATTTCTAACCTTGGGTTGCTTGAAAAATCAAGAAAATTTCAAGTTTGGTTACTTAGAGAATTTCGTCCCAACCTTCACCTTGAGGTAATGAAGTGATTCTTTAGTTTTATGTTTGATTTAGATGTTTTAGATGATGAATTGAATGGGTTTTATGTTTGATTGCATCAATTGATGCATTTGGGTATTTTTCCCCAAATTCCAAACTCTAACCTAAGTTGTTTGATTTAGATATTTGATTTTGAATTAGTTTATGTTAATTAAGCTTAGATTATGTTAATTGGAGGCTAGTAGATGAAATATTTTTGATTGATTTGGTGTAGAAAATCAAGATATGAAAAGTTGTGACTTTTGCCTCCATTGAAGCTTTAGGTCGAAAATTAATTTTTCAAACCAATTTGAAGTGTGAGGTGAGTCTTTTATGCATCAAATTACATGCCTAATATGTTAGAATGTTGATTGGAAACCATGTTTATTGAACCCATTTTGTCCGAACCAAAATACTATTCACTCCATTGAATTTTTTCTTGTTTTTCCTTTGGTTTCTTAAGCTTATTTGATCCTTTAATTGATGTTTATTGTTGTATATCTAATGCTTATTCAAATGCCTATATTTTGAGTTGTTGATTATTGGGGCAATGTTGGAGTTGCACCTAAACTATGTCAAATTGTCCATTCAAAGTTGCACACCAAGTGTTTGACAAAATGCCTAGTTCATTTTGTCATAGGCCTATCACTTCTTCATCCATAGGCCTACCATTTGAATGCCATCATTGCCAGCGACATTGGCATGCCAATTGTGCCAACCTTTTGTTCATATATGACCAACCGATGTTCCATCCCATTGTTAATTGCCAAACCCTTTATCATTGTATATCTACTTGCTATTGCTATTCCATTGATTATATTGCTACCTGAATTGATTGATATTGAGTTATTGATACTTAGTGATACCATTGTTGTATAATGGTATCTAATGACTTGTTCCTTACATTTATTGACTCCGATGTGGTTTGACACAGCTGCTGCTCTGACAGGATAGTGGGTACATACTGTCGGTAATGTGCACATTGTATAATGATACCCTAGCTAGGAAGGGTTAACAGTCCTAGCCATAAGACCTGATCAATCTTATGTTCACTGATACATGATGATACATGTTATATGCGTTTCATAGCCCTACATCTGTCTTATCCATGTGATACACTTTCCATTAATTTGATTATTAATTTTACAGTCATCTACTATAACTTGATTCTATATTATGATATTATTGAGCAGACTATCATTATTATTTCATCTGCTTATCCTTTATTGATGTTCTAGTTCATATTTATAATCGATGCATATTAGATTCACTGAGTATCTTATATACTCACCCTTTCACTGTTTTCCCTTTCCAGGTACTCAGTAGGAGGCATAAATTCCAGCTTTTGACTCTTTGTGGAATTTTGCAGTGTTTGATAGTAGTGTAATTATGTTAAACACTATATTTTGCATGTTCATATCCTAGCTGCTCCATAGTTTGTATATGGTATAGTCAGTTTATGAACATGTATGTATGACATATTATGGAGTTTAATTAATGATATGATATGATATGATGAATATTATAACCAATTGCAGTATAAATTACAAAATGGCAGAATGAATAGTAATTAAGTAATTGATTAATATATTAATAGTAATTGGTAATTGTATGTGATACTTGTAACAACTCGGTTAAAACCTAAAACCTGAACTATAAAGAGGTAACCTTAGGATTTTTGCCTTGATTTAAATGTTTTGAATTATTATGTGTTTATGCTTGAATTTGGCATGTATGCATGTTATATGAAGTATTTGTATAAATAGAGGTGGTTTAAAGGCTGTTAGGAAGCAATCGGGAAAAATTGAATTTTTGGTGAACTAGGGGCAAAATAGTCATTTCACACCTTTTGAGTTTTTATGGAAATTAACATCATATTTGATGGTAAAAGAGAATATCAGGACATGAAAATAGAGGTTTAATGATCAAATGAATTATTGTTGGAAGATTAAAGTCGGTAGAAAGTAATTCTGGGAAAAGCTGCTCGGATAAGGATCCAATTCAAACTAGGGGTAGTTTAGTGTTTTCCTAAGGAATATGGACTTATATGGTGTATGCAAGCTTGTGGCATCATTTTAGGCTAACTTAAATCAAACCATTGGATGAAAAGATCAAGAATTGAGTGGTTAGTAAGCTAGGTTTCACAATTTTTACTATAAGATCAATGCATAAGGTTACCAACTTGATATTTAAAGTGATATTTCACACCTCTTCATCTTCCTTAGCAAAATCACTAACCAAACTTTTCTCTTTCCTCATTTGAAGTTTCGGCCACCATTGATGAACACCAAACCAAGTTGTTTTCTTTCATTTTTTTATTCAAACTTCTTAATTCCATCATTCTAAACACAAATCTATCCTTAGATTCAAAGAAAAAACAAGAAAAGTTGATAAATCAAAGCTTTGAAGTTTTCAAAGAACTATTGGAAAAGTAAGTGATTTTACCATTCTTTTGGTTTAATTATGTTCTTAAGATGTTCTTTGATATTAATTGGTAACAAAAATGTGTTTAGGTTGGAAGAAAATCAAAAGTTGGAAAGGAAACCTTAATAGGAAATGGTATGATTCAAAGATGTTATTTTGATGGAATTTTTGTTTAAATGTGTTCTATTTGATGCATATGTATTGAATTAGTAGTCATTTAATGGAAACAAATCCATTTGGTGAAAGAACTAGCTTGGCCGAAATGTAGTGTTCAAAGAAGTGATTTGATGCTTTGATGTTTAATAGGTTTAAATGATGGAATGTTATGCATTTGATGTATATGTATGTTATTTGATTGATTGGTGTTGAAAAATGAATGAATGGAGTAAATTCCATTTAGGCCAAACCATATAGACTTTATAGGTTCAATGTGTTAGGTTGAAGCATTTAGGAAGGAAGGATTTGAATATGGTTTAATGGTGTTTAAAATGCAAAGGTATAAGTTTAGATATGGAAATGGTGTTTGATATAAGTATTTGGAAGGTAAACTTGAAATATGATGTATGTTTGATATGGAATGTTGAGCTAAGTGTATATGAGTTCTTAATTTGGCTTAATAGTGCTAAATATATGAAATATAAGTCAAATGTGGTGATAGAATGTGTTTGATGCATAAAGGAATGGAAAAGTGTAAAATGCGCAATGTGAGGTCTATAGTGTATGCTTGATATATTTTAATGTGAATAATGTGTTTTGTATTATTTTCAAGTCTTATCGGAGTATTATATTTGAAAATAGGTGAACCGTCGGGTACTCTAGCTGGGAGTGTCGAACGACGGGCCGATTAGGGCCTCAAACAGTGTATTGGGGGATAAAGTGGACAGATTGTATTAAAGGTGAGTCTATATGTATAATCATGCATGATTTGCATCACATATGCTATGATATGTCATTTGGAATGATAAACCAGCATTTGCTATCTTACAGTACCTACAGTGCATTTTGACCCGTAAATAAGCCCACTGAAATGACCTAAAATGACATAAACTTTGTATGTCTATAAAATGAAACCTGAAAAGCCAATTGAGCCACCACTTGGCCCATTCTTCTAGTTTTTCCCTAAGCTTTAAAATGGTACTTCATGGCCCACCTAAATCTATTGGTAGCATAGTTAACTAGAAACTACTCAAAAATCCTAAAACGGACCCGTAATAGTGAGTGTCAGTTGCGGCAGCGCAATTGGGCCCCGCCGGCTATTTTTTTTTACTTGACCCAAATTTGTTATATTATTCATTATGGATATATATATGATTTTTCCACAATTATATGATTTATATTTATGTTATTGTTATTGTTATATGGAGACACACCCATATGGTATTATAATAGGGTTACCTCGATGGTGTAGCGGGTAATTTCATTGACCGTGTGTACACTGGTATTCATTGGACCCTTGCTAGGGAGGGGTGTCATATTCTCTAGCCATAAGGATTGATCTCCCTTACGTATACTGGATTACTGAATTATGTACGATTATGATATTACAGATAGTGCAATTGCACTTTTCACTGGACCCAATCCTGTTATATCGTATGTGCATTGACTCGTACACTGGATATTTATATGGATACTTATTTCACCATTTACTTGTTATCTGTAATACTCCAGAAAGTTATAACTATCAGGCATGAATTAATTCTCAGTATGTGGTCCATTAGTCTTGAAATGGTGGGAAATAATTTTAGAGACACAGTTAGAAAGCGAATTTAAAACTTTTCCAGAAAACGACATTGTCGGGAACACAGCAGAAAAATGAGCAGTTATAAAGTTGACTTGGGGGTAAAAGATGACCATAATTTATGTGTAATTTTGTTAAAAAGAAAGAAGTTAAAATCATTTAAGAATACTGAAAAAGTAAGTAATGGCATTATTGTTAATAAATGAAAATTTAAGGTGAATAGTAGAAAGTGGTCGGTGGGTGTGGGGGGGGGGGGGTTACAGAATGACTCCAGAACTATTTTTATGAATAAGTATAAATTAAAATAAGCCTATTGACTCCCCACTCTGATATCTAATTCTTAACAGAATTGACAAAATAAATTATAGAAGATTTTGGACCAAAGTGTAATGGATGAGAATTGGGGGAGTTAGTTGTAATTGCCCAATTGATTTTTTTAATTTATTTTCTTCCTTAGCCATTGTTCTTCATTTTCTTCTTCTTCTTATGTAGTGGCCGAACCATTATTTTCCTTTCTTCTCCCATTTTCTTCATCAATTCTTAACCAAATCCATTGAAATTTGATAGAAAAGTCGATTTCTCACCTAGCTTAACTCATTTCCATCACTAATTTGTAGATTGGAGCAAAGGAATTACAAGAAAGAGTGAGGGAAGCATTCGGCCATCTTGGTGTCATTTAGGTAAGGAAGTGATTTTCTTAGTTTGATTGATTGTTTAGATGTTATTTAGGTTGAATTGAATGGGTATGATGGTTAATTGCTTCAATTGATGCTAATTTGATGAAATCCCTAAATTGGTTTGGTAAATTTGAAGTTGTATGGAATGACTTGTTGAATTAGTGTTTTTTTTATATTAATTGATGTTAGAATTAGTGAATTGGCCGTGTTTAGGTAACTAATTGATGGATTAATTGATGTAGAATTGGAGATTGATCAAAGGTGATTTTCAAAGTGACCTAAATTGGCTATTTGGAGAAATTGGTGGAATTGGCTTATGCAAAGGCTAATTGGAGGCTTAGGTGAGTTTACATTGCATCATTTAAGATGTCTAAATGATTAAATTGTTGATTGGAAACCAATTGTGAAATGCACTTTTTGGCCTAACCCTTTGTGCCTTAGTATTCCTTTGAATTTTGCTTGATTTTGCCATGTTTTTCCTTGCCAATTTGATCCCTTTGACATTGTTTAATTGTGTTTCTTTGAATACCTATATTTTTATTGCAATGTGGTTTGTTGTTGATTTAAATGGGCAAGTCAAATTTGAACCATAACCTAACCTATTGGCTTGCCATTTGTAATAACTCACATATAACCTAGAACCTGAACCATAAAGGGGCAACTTGGGGGAAATTTTTCTTGAATTGAAAGTTGTGTAATATTATATGTTTATGCTTGAATTGAGCATATGTGCATGTTTTATGATATATTATATGAGTTAAAGAGGTTTAAAGGCTGTTAGGAAGAAATCGGGTAAATTTGAGTTTTTAGTGAACTGGGGGCAAAATGGTCATTTCACACCCCTTCGAGTTTTTTGGAAATTAACACTATATTTGAAGGTAGAAAAAAAATTAGGATATGAAAAATGATGATATTATGTTTAAATGAATAATTTTTGGAGAATTAAACCCGGTAGAAAATAATCCCAAGCAAAGCTGCTGGATTTGGGATTTCAATTGAACTAGGGATTGTTCAGTCTTTTCCTATGCATTATAGACTTATATGGTGTATGCAAGCCTATGGTATCATTTTAGGCTTATCTAAATCAAACCATTGGATGAAAAGAAGAAGAATTTAATGGTTGGATAGCTAGGTTTCACCATTTCTACCATATGCCTAAAGCATTGGATTATACCATTTGATTTTTAACTTTATTTTTTCCACCTCTTCACCATTCTTTATCATCTTCACCAACCAAACTTTTCTCTTTCTTCTCCACCATTTTCGGCCATCATTGAACACCACCAAACCTTGTTGTTTTCTTTCATTTTTTGATCCAAACATATTAATTCCATCATTCTAAACATAAACATATCCATATATTCAAAGGAAAAACAAGAAAAAGTGG
This sequence comes from Aleurites moluccanus, assembly GCA_948193065.1. Classification (NCBI taxonomy): domain Eukaryota; kingdom Viridiplantae; phylum Streptophyta; class Magnoliopsida; order Malpighiales; family Euphorbiaceae; genus Aleurites; species Aleurites moluccanus. The sequence continues at coordinate 467 of CANXYC010862762.1, read as the reverse complement.
AAAATCAAGGCTTCAAATATTTTGAACAATTATTGGAAAAGTAAGTGATTTTGTGATTCTTTTTGTTTAATAAAGTTCCTAAGATGTTCTTTGATGTTAATTGGTGACAAAAATGTGTTTAGGTTGGAAGAAAATCAAAAAGTTGGAAACCAAACCCTAATAGGAAAAGGTATGAATCAAAGTGTTGTTTTGTTGATTTTTTTTTGTTCAAATGATGTGTATTTGATGTGTTTAACATGAATTAGTGATCATTTGATTGAAACAAATTCATTTGGAGGAAGAACTAGGTTGTCCGAACCATGTGTGCTTGAATAATGGATTTGTACTTTGGTGTTTTATAGGTTTAAATGATGGAATGATGTGTATTTGATGTGTATGTAATGAATTGGTGATTAATTGATGGAAAGAATTCCATTTGGATGGAATTCTAGTTTGGCTGAATTGATGAAGCTTGAATGGTAGATTTG
>CANXYC010862719.1:0-13266 GCA_948193065.1 Aleurites moluccanus | reverse complement strand
ATGTGAATGAAAATATTGAAGTGCATTTTGAGTTGCAATTGATAAATGGAGGATATAAGGTGATGTATGTAATATTGGGAGTGCATATTCTTATGTTTTGCAGATAGCTTGAGTCAGAGTTACAAAGGAAACTCTGTCAATTTTTTCTGCATGAATGTTTGATAATATGATGTTTTAAAAAAAAATTATCGCCTAAAATGTATCACAGGTTAAGTTATGAATGTAAAAGTAAAAGCATGGGTTCTTTGAGATACTAGTGGCTTAGGCATTACCCGTACCCTAGGACCGTCATAGTCTAAAGTTAGGCTGTGACACATTGAAGCCCTGGAAAGATGGTTGGATTGTCTTTTATCTGGCTTTTTGGGTAGGCAGCGGTCTAATTGCTTGCCTGGATCGGAGTTCCACCTTGGACCCGTTGAAGCAAAGGAAATGGGTCGAAATGTCTTCTTAGCTTTTAAGAAAGCAAACTGACAAAGTAACTTTACTTAGAAAATGATTTTAGGGCTCCACACGCCTCAGATAGTGTCCTTCTTTAGCTCAAGGAGAACTAAAGAAGATGGGCTCCACATGCCCTTAATAGCAACTCTTTAATCTCAAGGAGAGCTAAAGAAAGAAGAAAATTATGAATTGGAGGGAGAAGAGATGAAATCTAAGAAGGAATAATCAACTTCAGAGACTTCGGGGCCCTACGCCCTGAATTACAATTCTTTAAACTCAAGGAGAGCTAAAGAAAGAAGAAAAATATGAATTGGAGGGGGAAGAGATGAAATCTAAGGAGGAATAATCAACTTTAGAGACTTTGGGGCCCTGAACTAGGTTGGTGAGGCTCTATATTTATAATAAAGGCTTGGAGGGTCAAATCCCATCATTTTTCAATGTGGGATTTAAAAAAACAGGTTTGAAATGGAGCTGCCGCCAGAGGGGGGCGGCGGTGCCGCCGGGGGGTCTTGGCGGCATAGGAGCTGAAGGAGGGAGACAACAGTGGCAAAGAGCCATGCTACCACCCTTAGGCATGGCAGTTGCGGCCCAGAGGGGGTGGCGGTGCCTCTGGAGGCAATGTCATGCCTAAAGGGTGGCAACTATAGTTCGACTTTGTTCCGAAGCCGTTCTGAGCCTATCCGAGTGCGGGTTTGGTTTCGATGAGTGCCGTTTGGGTTGGCACGAGTCCGAGGGGAGTAAAAAAAAAGTGTTTACAACACTCTACCCCCCTTCAATAAAATTTGTCCTCTAATTTTCTCATCCAATACTGTAATCATTGATAAATGTACATCAAACTGTCTTCAATCATCTTTGTAAATATTTTCTTTGTATCACTTATCATCTTACTTAGACTAATGTGTCAAATTCTATAGTTTTCCTATCTTTTGCGCTATTCCATAATTCTCATATCATTTTTTTTATCAGTATACGATCTATAGTCCATAAACATTTGATAATACAGTACTTAAACTTTTAATATACTATATCTTAATATTTTCAATCACCTTATCAATATCATTGCATTAATCTTTTATTTTTGTACTTTATCATTTCGACCATTAACTCATTTTTCATGATCATATTCACTACATTTCAATAAACAATAGCTTAAAATTTATTTACTTAAGTCTAAACCTCAATAATCAGTTATGTATACCATTATAGAACTATTAGTATATCATTTACTTCTCATTTTACTTAATTGCTATAACATGTATTTATTTTTTCATTATAATCATATTCTTAACTTTTTACTATTCTATGACTCAATAGCTCAATATTCTCTATTATTAAAAATCATCTATCATTCTTACTCATCATCAGTGTACACATTCTATCATCCAATCATTTACAATAATATTATTCTTATTGTGCTATTACTTATAACAAATGTTTAAAGTTGATTCTAACGTAGTCAATATCAATTGATCATATACTGCTTCAATCTTCACTTTCAATTCTCATTCACTTTTAATTTACTATCACTTTTATCAATTTTCATTAAGCACTTCTTTCTCTATATTACATAATATATATATATATATATATACACACACATTAAGTAGAGGAAGGAGTTCATAACGGATAATGTTGATAGCTATATTAACAGATAACTTCAAATGACGAGACATAATCCTATGCTCCATGGTACACTTATTAACTCATTGATACTTAGGACACATATTCTAAACCATTAGCTCTGATACCACCTTTTTCACATCCCACTTTTGGGCCGCGACTATCCTAAGGCACTGGTAAATCTAAGGTCACAGGAAACATGTAGAACCCATGACTAATCCATTTATCAATCATTCAATCAATATTAACTCATTCATCAATGCTTAAATCCCATTTATTACTTATAAATTTTATAGAAATTTTGCCAGAGTTTCCTTTGTAATTTTAACCTTATTCCCGATCCAAAATCGGGTCTTTCATAAATTACTCAGCCTACACTAAAATTATTTTTACACTCCCAATAATTTTTCATCTTTATACCTTCAACTTCAAGTTCAACAGACATACATGGCACTTCTAAATTTCTTTTAAAACATGTGAATTTCATTTTATCATATTTCAGTATCACTATCATTATCACTTCACTATCATTATCATTAAGCATTGCACATTATAGTCATTCATTACTAAACTTTAATAACAAATCACATTACATTTTAACATTACTTAAATGTCAATTACTTCACTATTTATATATCACTATAGTACTTAATCATCTAATTATACATAGTACCATGAAGCCCTAAGAATTATCACTAATGACCTTTAACAAATATAATTCTACCTCGATGTACTTGACATCCCAAGTCAAAAAAGAAATTGACTTGGAATCAGCTTCCTCTTATCTCATCCCTGTAAAAATTATAAATCACTATTTGGTGAGTATAAAATACTCAGTGAGCATGTATACATCATTAAACCGGTAATATAAACATATGATAACAAAAGTGGTCAATGGTAGTCAAGTGTCAATAAATACAATAAAGAATATCAGTATATTCAATTTACATGTCAAAGTCAATTAATTTGATCACCAAATGTCTTTGGAAATTTGGAACAAGTAACAATTAAATCGATAAAAGAATGGCCATCAATGATAAGCAATAAGATATAAGCTTGGAATCAATGAACATATAAACAATACTCATAACATGTAGATAAGACAGATAAAGGGCCATAACACATGTAATCTCATATCATGTACATAAGGCTGATCAAGCCCTATGGCTAGGACAGTTAACCCTTCCCAGCTAGGGTATCACATATAGTCAATGTGCACATTGTCGATGGTATATAACCACTAGCCCATCGGTGAGGCAGCTCTGTCAAATCCACATGTAAATAGGCCAATGGAAATTAATAACAATATCAAGTATTCATTAGGAACATTAGGGTACAATGGCTTTCGATCGATACACATGGCTTACTTATCAATCAATGTCAATACATTTCATTAATCATTTATCGATTTCTTTTCTTAATACAAAGGTAGCAATTATAATAAATATCATGAAATGTGGCTAAATATTTGGTGTGCATACTTTTAGAAACATTTGGGTACATAGTCAATCAAGCACAATAGGCATTTCAATATCAATAACATTCAATAGATATGGTGATTTTAATCTTAAGAATGATCAAAGGATGATCAACAATAGCAATGTGGCACTTAACCAAGAAAGAAACATGTTCATTGGGTCAACAAATCAAAGTATGGGTATGTATAATGATGTAAATATTACTCATCTTAGCTTATAACTTGTACATTTTTTCCTTTTCCTTTATCCTTGATTCTTTGCCTTATCTCTTATGGTACCATCACTTCTCTTATTCATTCTCGACTCTACATATCCAATTAAATTCCATTTAGATACTATTTAATATAAAATTACATTACTTATACTTATATTAAAGAAAATTCCTCAAATTCTAAGTTTTAGGTTTTGCCTATAAAGAATCTTTACTGGTAGCCTATGCTTCATTAATCATATCTCTCTCTACACTTATCCAATTGCTTCAATTCTTGTTCCTAATTAAACTTACATATAGGTTTCTAACATATCCAAAAATCACATTAATCCCATTACTATACAATTTATGGTGTTAATTTAAACTTAGACTTATAACCAGCCTGGCTACCCTGCATTCTGCTTGCAATACTATTCTGGCAGTCTGTACTATTTTATCTCATAACTCAATCTATACTCATTCAATTATTTAAATTCTTTTTCATATTGAAAATAGACAAATAACATTATAACATATCCAAATTTTAGAATTTTTGGATCTCTGAACAATTATTAGTTAATTTCCAAATTTAAATTACTGCCCTGAAATCTTTATCCAAACAGACACTGTTTCTATGCCTATAATTAATTTTGTACTCATAAAATTGCAAAACCATTTTACACATTTATATAACATATAAATGAACATCTTTTATGTTTAACACTTTCTCTAATTCAAACTTTAAGGTCCTTATATTAATAGAACTCTATAACCTATATTCTGTTAAATAGTCATTCCAGGCAATCTACACTTATGACCTAATATCTCATAAATCCAATTGAAAAACCCTTTTACAAAATTATAAATAAGACATAAATTAACATTTTTTATGTTGAACACTTATTCTAATTTTGTCTCTATCATTATATATAATAAAATTACAGTAGCATTTTCTAGAAAACTTAATTCCAGGTCAGTCACAGTTTTTACCCAATAACTCTTTCCTCACTTTGAATTTTACAAATTCCTTTACAGAAATCTAATTAACATGTTTAATTACAACTTTTATGTTTTGACCATCCTCAAATTCAGTTATTAAAATTTTGGAATATTAGCCACAATTTACTGCCTTAAAACATATTTCAGAAACTATATAAACCTTAACTCATTCTTTACATTTTTAACTTAATAACTCAATTATTTATCTAATTAAACCTTAGAACTCTTAAATACAATTAAAAATGATAATTTTAGAATCATTACGTTAAGTTAAACTCTTGGATTCCATCTTTTTTTTATCTTTCCAAATAGCTTCATATAATCTCCATCAACTTCCTTTCTTAACTCTTCTTTCTCTCATCTTTTCCTATCTAATTTTGGTTGATGTCTACGGAAAGGTTAAGAGAAAATTTTTGGTTGTTTTTCTTCGCTTTGTTTCGTCCACTTCCTCCTCCATTTTCTATTTCCATCTTCTTTTTATATACACCAAAAGCCAACCAAAAAGAAATGAAGAAAAAGAAAGAATTTTCTAGAATTTTGATGATTTGTCACCTATTCAATTAATTAATAAATCAATTAATCATTTTCTATCAAAAAATTCATCCCTTCACCATCATGTCCAGCCACCTAGCTCCATTTCTAGAAAGGATCACAACTTTGTTTAATTGCACTTTTGGCCGAAAAATTTTCTTATTTGCATTTTTTATCCTAAAACTTTCTGTAATTTATTTTGTCTATTATATTTAGATTCAACCTCAAGTGTGAGGAGTGAAATACCTTATTTTAAATTGTTTTATCATTTAAAAATAGATCTAGGTCATTTCTAGATTCCAAACAGTGGATTTTCAAAATTGCCCCTAAAGTTGCATTTATTTACAATTTTGTCATTACTCTTATTTTCAGTGTTCCAAAATATTTTTCAACTCTTTCTTTTCACCATAATTTCACATAAAATTAGCTAACTTAATCCCCTCGAGTTTGGATAAAAAATTCTTAAATCAGCCGGACTGTTATTTTTTCAGAAGTGTAATTAACACCGGTACTTTCTGGGAGAGTACCTCAAAAGTGGCCCGATTGAGGCTCAAAAATTCTTAAATATTACTTTCCATCATTCTCTGTATATTTCCATAATCGATTGAGCCTATTCATACTTCAATTAATGCTTCATCAATCACTGTAATTCACTATTTCCATATATTGTCTACTGTTCTATCTCACTATCTATTGTTCTATTTGCTGAGGTATTACATAAAGGTAACCGGGATTAATATCTGCCATTGATTGAATTCTCATATAACAATAGTTATCATTTTTATATTGGTATGGCTCCGTATGAACACTATATGGTAGGAAGTGTAGATCTCCAATGTGCTGGGTGGAACCAGGGGAGAAGTAGCTAGAGGGGCCAGAGTTGATTAAAGAAACAATGGAAAAGGTGCCTATGATTAGAGATCGGATGAAGACCACTTTCAGTAAACAGAAGAGTTATGTCGATCTGAAGCGAAAAGATGTATATTTTGCAGTTGGTGATAATGTATACTTTAAGATCTCACCGATGAGAGGTATTATAAGATTTGGGAAGAAGGAAAAGTTGTCACCAAGATTTATAGGTGTAATACCCCAGTAGACAGAATAATGGATAGTGAGAAAGTACATAAGATAATATGTATATATTGAGTTATAGTAACAGATATAATATTAATTGAATTATGAATAGGCTCAATCGATTATGAAAATATACAGCGAATGATAGAGAATAATATTTAAGAATTTTTGAGTCTCAACCGGGCCACTTTGAAAATATTTTTCTGGAAATCGTCGGTGTTAGAAACACTGCTAGGAAAATAGCAGTCCGACTAATTTAAAAATTTTTGACCCAAATCTGGGGGGGATTAAGTTAGTTAATTTTATGTGAAATTATGGTGAAAAGAAGGAGTTGAAAAATATTTTAGAACACTGAAGATAAGAGTAATGGCAAGATTGTAAATAATGGCAACTTTGGAGGCAATTTTGAAAATCCACTGTCTGGGATCTAGAAATGACCTAGAACTATTTTTAAATGATAGAACAACTTAAAATAAGATATTAAACTCTCACACTTGAGGTTAAATCTAAACAGAATAGACAGAATAAATTATAGGAAGTTTTGGGGTCAAAAATACAAATAAGAAAAATTTTGGGCTAAAGTGCAATTAAATAAAATTTTGGGACCCACCCATTCTAGAATTAAGCCAAGGTGGCCGGCCATGGTGGGAGGAAATGATATTTTTTGATAGTAAATAATTATTGATTTATCAAATTAATTGAAAATGTGACAAAACACCAAAATTTAGAAATTTCTATTATTTTTATCTTCAATTTTTTTTGTTGGCTTTTGGTGCATATAAAAGATGATAAGGATATGTTAGCTGCCATTTTGGAGAAGAGAACCGAACCATATTGAGGGGAGAAAAACCAAAGAAATATGTCTTCCAACCTTTCCAAAGAATCAACCAAAAATAGGTAGGAAATTGAAGAAGGAAGAAGCTTTAAGAAGAAAATATGTTAGAAAAATTGTGTTCAAACTTTTGGTGGACTAAAAGGAAGTGGGATTCAAGTATTTTGATTTGAGGTATTATTCTTTAACTCATTTTTTTAATTGAATTTGTGTAATTTATAGTTTAATGAAGTAGTAAATTAATTGATTTAAGTTAAAAATGCAAAGAATGAGTTAGGGTTAATGTAGTTTCTGAAATCTGATTTGAGATAATAAATTGTAGCTATTATTCTGAAATTTTAATCATTGAATTTGAAGATGGTTAAAACATGAAAATTGTAGATAAATATGTAATTAGATATCTATAAAAGGAATTTAGAAAATTCAAAGTGAGGAAAGAGTTATAGGTTAAAAACTGTGACTGACCTGAAATTAGGTTTTCTAGAAAATGCTACTGTGTTTTTATTGTACAGACTAATAGAGACAGAATTAGAATAAGTGTTCAACATGAAAAGTGTTCATTAATTAAATAGGTAACAAATCATCAAAATTCTAGAAAATTCTTTCTTTGTCTTCATTTCTTTTTGGTTAGCTTTTGGTGTATATAAAAAGAAGATGGAAATAGCAAATGGAGGAGGAAGTGGATGAACCAAAAGGGAAGAAAAACAACCAAAATTTTTTTCTTAACCTTTCCACAGAAATTAACCAAAATTAGATAGGAAGAGATGAGAGAAAGAAGAGTTAAGAAAGGAAGTTGATGGAGATTATATGAAGGTATTTGGAAAGATTATAGAAGATGGAATACAAGAGTTTAACTTAAGGTAATGATTCAAAAATTATCATTTTTAATTGTATTTAAGAGTTCTAAGGTTTGATTAGGCAAATAATTGAGGTAATTAAGTTAAAAATGTAAAGAATGAGTTAAGTTTTATATAGTTTCTGAAATCTGTTTTAAGGCAGTAAATTGTGGCCAATATTATGAAATTTTAATAAATGAATTTGAGAATGGCCAAAACATAAAAGTTGTAGATAAACATGTTAATTAGATTTCTGTAAAGGAATTTGTAAAATTCAAAGTGAGGAAAGAGTTATTGGGTAAAAATTATGACTAACCTGGAATTAAGTTTTCTAGAAAATGCTACTGTATTTTTATTATACATAATGATAGAGACAGAATTTGAAGATGGTTAAAACATGAAAGTTGTAGATAAATATTTAATTAGATGTCTATAAAAGGAATTTAGAAAATTCGAAGTGAGGAAAGAGTTATAGGTTAAAAATTGTGACTGACCTGGAATTAGGTTTTCTAGAAAATGCTACTGTGTTTTTATTATACAGACTAATAGAGACAGAATTAGAATAAGTGTTTGACATGAAAAGTGTTCATTAATTAAATAGGTGACAAATTATCAAAATTCTATAAAATTCTTCCTTTGTCTTCATTTCTTTTTGGTTGGCTTTTGGTGTATATAAAAAGAAGATGGAAATAGCAAATGGAGGAGGAAGTGGACGAACCAAAAGGAAGAAAAACAACCAAAATTTTTTTTCTTAATCTTTCCATAGAAATCAACCAAAATTAGATAGGAAGAGATGAGAGAAAGAAGAGTTAAGAAAGGAAGTTGATGGAGATTATATGAAGCTATTTGGAAAGATCAAAGAAGATGGAATCCAAAAGTTTAACTTAAGGTAATGATTTCCAAATTATCATTTTTAATTATATTTAAGAGTTCTAAGGTTTGATTAGGCAAATAATTGAGGTAATTAAGTTAAAAATATAAAGAATGAGTTAAGTTTTATATAGTTTCTGAAAACTGTTTTAAGGCAGTAAATTATGGCCAATATTATGAAATTTTAATAACTGAATTTGAGGATGGCCAAAACATAAAATTTGTAGATAAACATGTTAATTAGATTTTTGTAAAGGAATTTGTAAAATTCAAAGTGAGGAAAGAGTTATTGGGTAAAAACTGTGACTGACCTAGAATTAAGTTTTCTAAAAAATGCTACTATATTTTTATTGTACATAATAATAGAGACAGAATTTGAAGATGGTTAAAACATGAAAGTTGTAGATAAAGATGTAATTAGATGTCTATAAAAGGAATTTAGAAAATTCAAAGTGAGGAAAGAGTTATAGGTTAAAAATTGTGACTGACCTGGAATTAGATTTTCTAGAAAATGCTACTATGTTTTTATTGTACAGAATAATAGAGACAAAATTAGAATAAGTGTTCAACATGAAAAGTGTTCATTAATTAAATAGGTGACAAATCATCAAAATTCTAGAAAATTCTTTCTTTGTCTTCATTTCTTTTTGGTTGGCTTTTGGTGTATATAAAAAGAAGATGAAAATAGTAAATGGAGGAGGAAGTGGACGAACCAAAAGGGAAGAAAAACAACCAAAATTTTTTTTCATAACCTTTCCATAGAAATCAACCAAAATTAGATAGGAAGAGATGAGAGAAAGAAGAGCTAAGAAAGGAAGTTGATGAAGATTATATAAAGCTATTTAGAAAGATCAAAGAAGATGGAATCCAAGAGTTTAACTTAAGGTAATGATTTTAAAATTATCATTTTTAATTATATTTAAGAGTTCTAAGGTTTTATTAGGCAAATAATTGAGGTAATTAAGTTAAAAATGTAAAGAATGAGTTTAGTTTTATATAGTTTCTGAAATCTGTTTTAAGGCAGTAACTTATATCCAATATTATGAAATTTTAATAACTGAATTTGAGGATGGCCAAAACATAAAAGTTGTAGATAAACATGTTAATTAGATTTCTGTAAAGGAATTTATAAAATTCAAAGTGAGGAAAGAGTTATTGGGTAAAAATTGTAACTGAACTGGAATTAAGTTTTCTAGAAAATGCTACTGTATTTTTATTGTACATAATGATAGAGACAGAATTAGAAGAAGTGTTAAACATGAAAGTTGTTCATTTGCATCTTATACATAAGTTTGTAAAAGGGTTTTGTAATTAGATTCTTAGTTTATGAGATATTAGGTCATAAGTATAGACTGCCAAGAATGATTGTTTAACAAAACATAGGTTACATAATTCTATTAATATAAGGACCTTAAAGTTTGAATTAGAGAAAGTGGTGAACATGAAAGATATTCATTTTTATATTATATAAATAACTATAATTTTTTTTTGTAATTGTATGAGTACAGAATTAATTATTGGCATAAAAGCAGGGTATGTCTGGATAAAGGTTTCAAGGCAATAGTTTAATTTTGGAAATTAACTAATAATTATTCAGTGATCCAAAAATTCTAAAATTTGGATATGTTATAATTTTATGTATCTAATTTCAGTAAGAAAAGGAATTATAGTAATTGATTAAGTATTGATTGAGTTATTAGCAAAAGAACAGTATCTGCCAGAATAAGATTTGTAGGCAGAATGCAGGCAGCAGGACTAGTTATAACAATAAGTTTACATTAACACCATAAATTGTGTAGTAATGAGTTTAATGTGAAATTTGGATATGTTAGAAATTTATATGTTAAGTTTAATTAGGAACAAGAATTGAAATAATTGGATACTTGTAGAGAGAGATATGAGTAATGGAACACAGGCTGCCAGTAAAGAATTTTGCACAAAAAACCCTTGTAACTTGAAAATTTGAGGAATTTTCTTTAATATATGTCATGACCCGTTTCTGGATCGCGACTGTTCTAAGAAACGAGAGATGCCAATGGCTACCGGCACCTGTAGAACCAAGTATCACATGCACAATCTATAAACCACAATATATTATCCATTTTAGTTAGTTACCATCCATTTTGTTATTCTGTCATTCATTCTGTAATTTCCTGCAATTGGTTGTAATAGTCTATATATCATATCATATCAATATCATATATCTTATAATATTATCATAACATATATACATATTCATTTCCTAGCTTACCCATACATACCCCATGGAGTAGCTAGAGTATGAATATCAAAATACAAAAATACAGAAATATACATCAATGACTGTAGCAGAAATCCTCGGATGACAGACGACGGGATTCCACAACCTATTCCTCTCCTGAAATGGTTAAACAATGAAAAGGTGAGTATATAAGATACTCAGTGAATCTATATGCATCATCAATGAAATATAGGTTGGAACGATGATATATACATGATAAAGGAATAGTGGTATAGTATCAATCATATAGGTTTACAGAATCAGTGTCAGAAATCAATAGGAACATTAAGGGTCATATCAAGTAATAGAATCATATGGTAAGACAGATATAGGGCCCTGAAACATGTAGACTATGTGTAATCACATAGTCGATCACATATCAAGTAGGCATAAGACTGATCAGGTCCTATGGCTGGGACCAATAACCCTTCCCAGCTAGGGCAACAATACCAATGTGCACATTGCCGACAGTATGTACCCACTACCCTGTCGGAGCGGCAGCTCTGTCAAACCACATTTAGGTTAATATAAATGAATATCACATCAATAAACACCATTATGCAATAATGGCATCATCACTGTCAATAAACTCAATATCTTTCAAATCAAATAGTATTTGAATCAAAGACATTGCAAGATACAATATACAAGTAAGGATAAATGTTATGGTAAACAACAAAGGTATGGAACAAAGGTTAGTTCAGCAAGGAAAATCGGTAGGTCAATTGGCATGCCAACGTCACTGGCGATAATGGCATTCAAATGGTAGGCCTATGGAATACAAAGCAATAGGCCAAAGGCAAATGAACTAGGCATTTCATCAAATACATAGTGGGCATACAATGGCAAGCCAATAGGTTAGGTTAGGGTGCAAAATTGATTTGCCCAATTCAATTAATATCAAGCTACATTGTCAACAATGGTATAGGCATCAAAGAAACAATATTAAACAACATCAAAATGGCTCAAATTGGCTATCAAAAAGAAGGCAAAAATCAGCAAAATACAAGGGCATGAATAGTGATTTTGGTTCGGCCAAAGATGGTCTTTCACACAAGGGTTCCAATTCCAATTTTAACACAAATACCATGTTATTAGATGTAAAATAGACTCACCTAAGCTTTCAAATAGGCTTGAAAATAAGCTTTCCACCCAAATTCACCAATTGAGCTATTTAGCACACCTTTGACAAAAATTGAGTTCTACATCAAACAAACCATCAATTAGTTGCCTATTCACATCCAATTAACATACTTTAACATTAATTAACATAATCAAACACTAAATAATCAAACCCTTTCTTACAACTTCAAATAAGCTAGGGAAAATTAGGCTTTTCTATCAATTAGCATCAATTGATGCAATTAACTACCAAACCCATCAAATTCAACCTAATTAACATCTAATTATACTATAAAATCAAACAAAATAATTTCTTACCTAAATGGAGTGATGAACCCGAAATGGTGATGGAGTTCTTTCCTTGAATTCCTTTGCTTTATCCTACAAATTGATGATGAAAATAGCAAAAAACCAAGTGAATACTCAACTTTTCCATCAATTAACTTAAGAAATTTGCAAGAAATGAAGAAGAAAATGGAGAAGAAGAAATGGAAGAAGTTTCAGCCAAGAAATGAAAGGAAGAAGAGAAATGGAAAAATTTTTCTAAGTAAAAGCTTTATACAAAAATCAATTGGAAATTTACAACTAACTCCTCCAACTTTCATACATCACACTTTGGTCCAAAATCTTTTGTAATTTATTCTGTCAATTCTGTCAGGATTTAAAATCTAAAGTGGGGAGTTAATAAGCTTATTTTAATTTATACTTATTTATAAAAATGGTTCCAGAGTTATTCTCTAACTCCGATGGACCCATTTCCACTATTCATCTTAAACTTTCAGTTATTTACAATTTTACCATTGGTTACTTTTTCCATGTTCCTAAATGATTTTCATTTCTTTCTTTTTACCAAAATTACACATGCATTATGATGATCTTTTATCCCCATGTCAACTTCAGAAATTCTTCTGTTGATCGGACTGCTATTTTCTCGGCAGTATTCCCGACACCGCCTGTCACAGCCCAACTTAGGAGCCATGACGGTCCTAGGGTACGGGTGATGCTATTGCTACCAA
>CANXYC010862609.1:0-19496 GCA_948193065.1 Aleurites moluccanus | reverse complement strand
TCTAAATGAGTACTAATTAGTCGAAACACGATATAACTAGAAATTTCTTTTGTGGATTTCATACATCTATATTTATCATTAAAGAATTTCCTCTTGTTCCTTACTGATCAAAAGATACTTCCCACATCACTAAGGAACAAGGGTAACCCATTTATAATAATTTAGTCATCAAAATATTACCATCCCCAACATCCAACTACGGAGCTCTAGAGTATACTCCCAATACATACAGTATCATAATACAATTCAATATATATATATATATCAAAATGATTACAATGAAAGGTTCTTGGAGAAATGAGTCAAGAAGCTCTATCTTCTAAATTTGCTCTCTCACGAGCTACACTATCACCTGAAATCCACAAAAAATGAGTGAGCCTTCAACTCAGTAAGATATGAACATGCAATATGAAAGAAATATAGATACATATATATTAATCCAAAGGAAATATCGATTCCAAGAACATGGGTAAGAATCATCATATGGTTAGGCTTACAAGAATATAAGTGCTCACAATGGAATAGCACTATCAAGTAACATGGTAGAACTACAAAGTGCATCAGTAGCCATGCTACCTATCACAAAAGAGCACATCGGTAGTCCTTGCTACCTTATCGCAAACGCATGCTTGGTCAGGCATACGCTTAGAGCTCATGGTCCCCTCTAAGTGTAACACTGATAAAAACCCTATCAGCTAGGTTCCCAAAATGCACAATGGACCAATGAATTTACTCTCATTGGGAAGAGCGTTCTATCCATAGGGTCATATGGTTTCAACTTCACAAGAATCATATTGGTCACAAGACCTTCAATATATATCATAAATTTCAGTCAAGTTTAACAAGTAGGAATCATATGAACTTGATCCAAGAAGGTTGACCAAGTCACTTACATTATATATATATATATATATATATATATATATATATATATATACATGGTAATCACATGAACAAATGGTAAATTTTGGTTTTAGGACATAGTAAAATTTTCATTTAATAGTCTGATAATACGATACCAAGTATATGAGAATCATATGGGTGAACATTAAGAGTGCTTGGATATATCATTTCAAAGAAGCAATAAGCAAATGTAATGTTCATACTTACCTCTACACAAATTTATCCTTGAATTTCCTTTAATAGTTTGCTCAATAAGCAAATGCAATGTTCATACTTACCTCTACACAAATTTATCCTTGAATTTCCTTTAATAGTTTGCTCAACAATAATCTCCTCAATTTCCTTAATTTTCTCCTCCTAAGAAATTTTCCCCAAATATTCAAAAATAGGGTTTTCCTTAATCAATAATACTCAATATGATTTCTTAATATTTAACCATCTTATAGTTTCTATTTTTAATTCCCAACATCAATTTAATTCATCTCTTAAAGCAAATCTGAAATTTATTTTGAATTTACTGTTCACGTTACTATTCATGATAGTCCATCAATTCTGATTTTTCCAACATTAATTACCATTAATAGTTTCAAAATACTTGTAATAAATTCTATATACCCATAATTAACTATTCTAACAACCAGACTTTATTAATCTAAAAGAAAATGACATTTGAAGAAAATTTACCTTATTTCTCCAAAACTGAATTTCTTGAGAAATTCTGCTTGAAACTGAAGATTGATGCCTTAAAATATGATAATCTAGAGATTTAATGCATTAATTTTGAGTATTAATGCATTAGAAAATAAATGGAATTAATCTAAGAAAAACTGAAAAAGAACGAAGAGAAGAAGAAAGAAAATCGTGAAGAAAATTGCTACTGGGCACTGGTTAAATAGGCTACTACCCCAAAATTCCGCTCGCCAACCCGCCTCGGCAATGCCACCTCACATAAGCCAGCTCACAATTCCCACTTCGCCAATCCGCTCCGGCAATGCCACTTCGCATAAGCCACTTCGCTAATCCAATTCGCATATGCCACACCGCATATGCTGCCTCGCCAAACTCTCCTCGCGAACTCCTCTTCGCATATACCGCCTCACATATGCCACCTCGGCAATGTCTCTTCGCCAACTCGCTTCGCCTATCTCCCTCTTCGCATATGCCACCTTGGCAATGCCTCTTCGCCAAACTCGCCTCGCCTATCTCCCTCTTCGCATATGCCACCTCGGCAATGCCTCTTCGCATAATGCCACTTTGCCTATTCCTCTTCGCCTAATTCCACTTCACATATGCCACCTCACATATGCCTCTTCGCCAAACTCCACTTCGGCAATCTCACCTTGCCACTTCGCTTGCTCACATTGCCGGCTCGCAAATGCCACCTCGCATTTGCCGGCTCGCTAATACTAATTTCTGCCGAGCTGAAACCCTTCCTCGACAACCTATATTTAATCCGCTCGCAAATGAGCTACAAACATTGAAACTTTTTTATTCTTTTTTTCACTTAAAATTGACATTCAGGGGTCCAACATATCCAAAATTCAAATCACAAAGATAACTACACAGACCATGGTGACTCTCTAAAGTTCACCCTGACTTACTGCCCAAAATTCATCCGAATAGACCTGAAAAATTCCACTTTCCACTGAGTTATACTTATCCAAATCTCCTGAAATTTTACAGCCAATATCACAACACATAAAGAAATATTTCTCATGTTTACACTTTTGACTCAAACAGCTTCAATCATTCTCAGAAAATTCAAACATACTCAGATTCCTGCAGAAATTAATAAACCAGACAGGTTCTGTCCAAGGAGGTATAACTCTTCACATACATAGAATTTTATAGAACCATTTTACAGAATTAAAGATGATATATGCACCTACAACTTTTATGTTTTACACTTTACCAAATTTTTCCTTTAAAATCAAGAAATCAGCCTCACAAAAATTTACCCTACAACCAAAAATTTCTGGATTTCCTCAAACATTTATATCTATAATTAATTAAATTCAACAAACATACGATTAATAAAATAGCCCAAAATGACAGATATTACAGCCTTTGATGACTTGTAAACCCTGAATTCAAAACCCTTGTTAATAGTCATTAAACCCATTACTCTTTATAAATATTTCTTTGATCAAAACCACAGAATTAGAGGACAAATGTGTTGTTGCTTGAACCGGTATATTTGTTGGGATAAGATTTTGGTGGGCAATGTATGAGGAAGATCTTTTGAACCAGTTGCCCCATGGGGGTTTAATGTCTTCCAAAACATTGCACAAATATTGACATATAGCTTTGAAGACATCTCATTGTCAAATATCACCTCAGGAACAACATCATGTGTCGGATTTGTCAATTGAACAACCTCTGTTATAGGATCAATCAATGGAACCTCATTGCTCTGTTATAGGATCAATCAATGGAACCTCATTGCACTGTTCCATAACATATGTTTTGAGTGTCTCTATCAATAGAACATCATTGATTGTTCCATAACATTCGAAACTTTGTTAGGTCTCTTTATCTCTCATGCAATAATATTACTCTCCTCAAATGATAGCACTCGTGGTCTTTGTATTGGATCGAATTGCACTATGATTGTTAATCTCGATGAAGTTTTGAATACTCAACTAGGACAATCTACGTTGTTTCATCATCAATAATTGAAATGAGGCTCACTTTTTTCTCGCAAGCTGTATAGGATACTTCATTTTCAATGAATACTTCCCCGCTTTTAATCCAAATCTATTGTATACCATATTGCATAGAATATCATAATTGCAACGAGCTGGAATTGTCATCATTTTGGGTTCTTTAGTTATCATATAAATACCGGATTTCCATTTACCCCCATATTCATGGACAACAAACATAGTAGGAGCAACTGATATATATAATCCTGAAATCAAAGAATGCACAAGTACAAACAAGCATCAACATCAGCAAGGTAATACTTAGAATGATTTTCAATTACTTTCTAAATTTTGTCATAATAAAGTCATAAATAATAGTAAATTAATCAAAATAGTAGTAAACTATTTCGAATTATATAAAAAATGTCAAACTTAAGTCAACAAATCTAGAGAAAATTAATTCGAAAAAAGGTCAAAATTTGATCGAAATTCAAACGACATTATAAATAAAAATTAAGTCGAAATTCATAAAAAAATAAACAGGTCAAATTTAATTCATAATTAGTCTGAATGGGTCAAATTTAAGTCGAGATAAGTCGAAAAATAGTCAAAAGTAAAGCAAATATATCAAGATTTAGTTGTATGATTTATTTGAGTTGTTGGGTAAAGATACAAACAACCAGGGGCGACACAATATATGCATCAATGTAGCTCGATATTACTAGGTACAAATATAGATTAATAGGTGTGAATCCTCTTAGAGCATCTCTGTAACTTGATAATGATAGGAGATGAGATTTGCAAACGGAGATAAATGATGAAATAAGTACATTATCTACAAATGAGAGCAATCATATGAAAATATACAATGAATTCTTTACCAAAACTAATGGATTTGAGCTCGAGATTTAGAGAAAGAAAGCAGGAGAAACTTAGAGGAAAATAGAAAGAATACTTTCAGACATAGACTCAATGGCAAAATAGTAATATGAGGTTAGAATCATACATATCTAAAAAGAAGTCATTTTTTAAAAAAAAATATTATACATAATGTCATTTTTACAAATTTTTTCAAAACTTTCTTAAATTTTAATCCTAATATAAGTTCAGTAGAATTTATCTAGATTGTACATAATATACAATGAACTCAATACTCATGGGTAAAAGGCTCTGGACGTCACTAAAGTTTTGATATTTTTATATTTGATCACTAATCAGTAAATTTTTTCAGATATGTCATTAATTTTTAATATTTTTTATATTTATAGGTCACATATCGTAATTGAAACTAATTTTGCTGACGTGACATGACACGTCATCACCAAATATTGAGTTACTTGACACGTCAAATTTGATAATGAGTTCAATATGATCACTAAACTTGGTTATTTTTTTAATATTTCTTTTTTCACATTTTTCTTTTCTCACATTGGTTTATCACTCTGATTTTTTTATACAATGATACCACTTACCATAAGATATTAAATTTAAGAAATATAATTTAATTTATCCTTATTATTAATTAATAAAAATAATGTTATTACAAAAAAGGAATAATAAAAAAAATTTAAAAATGACAAAGCAATAAAGGAGATTGATATAAAAAATATATTAATGCACTGACTACGAAATCATGATGAAATGACAGAGTCCATCCTAGTCCAACCAAGTGTTCTTTTTGTTAATATATTTTTGAATATCTATTAACTTTTTTTTTTTTTGGTTATTGTTCATGTGATTTGCAAAAATAACCTAGGACTTGATGACCATGAAGAAGAAGAAGAAGAAGAGATTTAAAAAAAAAAGGGAAAACCCACGCAAGAGAGTGAGTAGTGAGTGAGGGAGTGACAATAACAAAGTCAAGCAAGAGGAGCGTAGGAATTGTAGGAAAGAGGGTACACCATATTCTTGGCTTTTTTTTAAAAAAAAAATTATTATTCTTTTTTCTTTAATAACATTATTTGTATTAATTAATAATAAGGATAAGTTAAATTATATCTTTTAAATTTAATATAATATGTACTCTATATATTTTTATGGTAAATAGCATCACCGTATAAAAAAAATCAGAGTTGATAAATCAATATGGGAAAAAATATAGAAAAATAATCAAAATTTAGTGATCATATTGAAAAATTATTAAAATTTAGTAATTATATTGAACTTATCATCAAATCTGACATAACACTGACACTGATGTGACAATGACGTGTCAAGTGACTTAACATCTGGTAATAACGTGTCATGCCACGTAAGCAAAATTAACTTTGATTTCTACAAGTGACCTATAAATATAAAAAAAAAATCAAAAATTAGTGACGTATTTGAAAAATTTTACTGATTAATGATCAAAATATAAAAATATCGAAATTTGAGTGACCTCCAATGTCATTTATCCCTATAATCATTGTTACGAGTATAGATAGTCTATTTGCCTTTCATAGGGATAAATTAAAGAGTAGGTACTAAGTCATAAAGTCTGAGTACGAATTTTAATTAAAATTAAGTTTATATAAAAGGAAAAAAAAAACTGTTCGTCAAGGAAATCAAAATCTTGCAAGTGTGATTTTATGCTATGAACTCAACACCCCATTAGAAAGAGAAAAGAGAATCTTTACTTGTTGCATTTCCACTTTTTTTTTTCTTTTCAAAAGCAATAATAATTTATCTATCATTAATATTTTATATGTAATTATTT
Organism: Aleurites moluccanus; assembly: GCA_948193065.1. NCBI lineage: Eukaryota > Viridiplantae > Streptophyta > Magnoliopsida > Malpighiales > Euphorbiaceae > Aleurites > Aleurites moluccanus. The sequence continues at coordinate 13,250 of CANXYC010862609.1, read as the reverse complement.
GTTGTCTTTACCAATTCAGGTTTCCTCAACACAATGGAGGACCCAAAATAAAGGAAAGCAATTTCAATTTCTTTTCTATTAGCTTAAATGATTCACACTAAGCATAATTGTATTTTTGAAGATAAAATATATATGTAGCATTAAAAAAATTTTTGAAAGAATAAAACAACTAACCAGTATTAAATTTGTAGTACTACTATCTAGACCAAATCTTTTTCTTGGCATCCCTCTCCCTAATTCCTTGTCCTAGCTGATCTCTGTTGATTCTCTTGCGGGTCAAGGGCCCTTGTGTAGCTGTGGCTGCTGGCTTTGCTGGTCTCATAATCCTACCAATTTTGGGAGGGTCAGATTTCCTACCCCTGTTGTCATGGAAGGAAGGTTGTATGATATTGTTCTCTATTTCTCCACTTCTGGATTGTCTTTTCTTTCTTGTTTCATAAAGACTATCATTTCCTTTTGGCAATGTAGAACCATGACTTAAGGGTCGGTTAATCAAGTTCGAATTCCTTAGGACAAGAGACTCAAAATCACTTGGGAATTCATCATCTCTTATACAGGTTTTTCCTTCATTAGGTGTGGCCCTTGGACCATGAAAATCTTGAACTTGCATGAACTGCATTTGCTTCTCTTGCTCTCTCAGTTTGGCTTCTAGTTCCTTAATCTGCCATAACAAATTGACTAATTACAACATTCATTTTGGTGAACTACTCTTATAGTGTAATGTAGCAACTATGAAATGATTAATGATTATTATATTGCTTAATAAATGATGACAAGTATCTTTCTGTAGTGTCCACTGAAGGCTGAGGTCGAGAAAAAAATCTACCTTTTGCTCAAGAAAAATGACTTCCGAGTTCTGTTCCTGCTGTGTCAATTTTCTCTCTAGCTCCTTAACCTAGAAAAAGGAAGGACAGACAAATATAATTATAAACCATTCTCAGTTTCCCACCGAAACAGGCAATACATCCTCAAAAAATACTTCACAAACCTTGTTTTGAAGCATGAGGGAATGAACATCGGACTCTTTCACTTGTTCTTTTAGCTTGTTCTCAAGTTCCTTAACCTGTTTGAAGCGAAAAAGCAGTGATATTTTCAATTTTTTCTTTCGACATAACTGCAGCTTTTTAATAGTAAAAGCTAAATCAAACTTAGAAGCTCCTTTGGGAGGTTTTTTTTATATATATCATCTACAAAATACAAATTCTAGAAGGGTTATATGGATTCTATTCACATTTATCTAAGAAACAAAAATCACTTGTTTTATAGCATTTGAGGCACAAACCTTCTGTTGAAAAGCTGAAGAATCTGACTGCTGCCGCTCTCTAAGCTTGTTCTCTAGTTCCTTGACCTTCACCAGACAGTCAATTCGGGTTATCCACAGAACATGAAAAAGCAGACAAAACAATATTAATAATAAACACGAAGCTGAAAACAACCTTTTGCTGAAGGGCACTGCAAATCTCTTCCCTCCCCTTTAATCTATCTGAAAGTTGTGAGACTTGCTTCTCTGACTGGCTGTGCAAGGTAGAATTCAGTTCAAGTTGGCCTTCAAGTTCTTTGATCTTCTCTTGCTGGTTTTTGTAGATGTTGTCCTTGCCTCTTGCTTTATTCTCCAGGTTTTGTAAGTTCTCTTCTAGCTTCCTCAGTGATTCATCTTTGGATTTGGATTCCTGCCTTGCTTTCTCAAGCTTCACAAGGAGAAAAAGAAAAAAAGGTAATTTATATATCAGCATTAATTATACAAAAAAAAAAAAAAAAAAAAGAATGGTCACAATAAAAAGAGAAACTGAAAAGTTGCACCAACTGAAAATCACCAAACCCACCATCACTTTCATCTTCTGAAGCTCAGTTGTATCAATTTGCTTCCTTGCAGGCCCCAACTCAATCCCTCGAACTCTAGTAGCAAAATTTAATGAGCTCAGAGTCTCACTCAAGTCCTGCTCTGAAGGGCTAATTTGCACAAACATCAAAGTTTTGGAGTCACCCCCTGTAACACATACACATGAAAATTTTAAGATGGCACAGACTTAAACTTTGTCATTTTTACAATCCACAACAACATGAACATAAAGAAAATACTTAATACTTCAAAAATATATTAGCACGAGTTATTTACCTAATGCATCTTGAAGTAAATGTGTCAACTTTGAGTTCCTGAAACCAAATAGCAGAAATTGTTACAACTTAGTATAGTAAGGCAGCAGGAAAAACAAGGGAAATCCAAAAGTGTTAACCTGTATGGAATGTGACTGCTTTTAGTTGCTAAAGCATATATAACATCTCCAAGGGCGGAAAGGGATCTGTTGATATTTTGGGCTTCCTTTAGTCTTTCCCCTTGCACATCAGTTTTTGCAAGCCTCTCACTGCCTGCCAGGTCCACAAGGCAAAGTTTGCTCTTCGTGCATTCACCATTCATCAAGTTCTTTGCTTTGACCATTACACATAGCATGCTGATTTAAATATGAAAAGTCAAAGTTTGTAAAGTAAATCATTACTGAGAAGGAAGCATCTCATTGTTAGGCAAAATGAAGGAAAATATTGAAGCATGATACCAGTGAGACCGGCTGCTATGTTCATTGACATTATTGGATCCAACAGCTCTAGCATTGCTTCCAGCCTGCAGCACATTCCAGACTTCCCTTAAGTTGTCAACTTTAGCTTCTACAATCCCTGGAACATGATGGGATCCTTCAGAAGATTGTTTTATCTCCAACCTAGCAACACAGAAAAGAGATTTCAGTTAACTTTGTTTACTCATGCCACTTTTCCAAGCGAAGTCACCAATCAATCAAGACTTATTTTATACTGTCAGCTCGTTTAACTTCCAAGGTTCACCACCTCATTTAAGTTCAGCAATGATTTGTTCATTGTAGAGAACTACTGTAACTTACTTTTTGATGATGAAGATGTACTCAACAAATCCCTGATTTGTTCATTATAGACTTCAAGCACACTAACAGAAATACTGTATGCAAAAGTTTCACTCCTCTCCTTGGCAATTTTAAATAATTGCTCAAGAGTCCTATAGTTGACTCCTCTGTTCTGTTCAGTGCCCTCCATTGTAAACGTCTTTCCTGTCCCCGTTTGACCATATGCAAATATACAAACATTGTACCCATCCAGCACTGAGATCACCATTGGCGAGGCATCCGCAAACACATCAACTACAGAAATGGTAAAACAATTTCAATATTCATATGGGAAATGTTAACAATGTACCAGTCAAATGTTAGTGCTCCATGAATACCTTGATTATCTCTAGGTGTGTAAACCCGGTCAAATTTAAAAGTCTTTCTGGTGGAACCACCTGTGAGAATCCCAAGATCCCCATCCTTTGCTGCATCAAAGTCAACAACTGTTGCAGATCCAGCTGATATCTCCTCCTTGCTTAATGGGCGGCACCGGCAGAATACCCTAATATTTCCTGATATTTAACAGAAAGATTTGTATATTTCAAGTCAATTTCCTCCAGATAATCAAGCAGATAGATCTCTAAATCACTTGGGAAGGGAAGAGAAGAAAAAAAGGTCTTGCCTTTAGCCTCCTGAATTTGGTTATATAGCTCCTTTCTCTTTGCTTGCTCCTCACTATACTTTGCCTTCAGATCCTCACATTGTTCAACTGCAAAGTGATTTTATGAGTCCATTTGATGCATAGTACAAATTAGTGGCACCAAACCAATTAATTATGATTGGTGTAGTTCAAACTTACCCAATGCTTGAACCCCTGTGACCATTTTATTCAACTCAGGTATTGAATCAGTACATTTATGTGCCTCTCGAGAAAGTTGAGCTTGTTCTGTTTTCATTATCTACACATAAAATAAATCACACAGGTATATGATGAAAAATCAAGCAATGAAAACAACGAATGACCATCAGGATTATTTTTTATGTTCCGTTTATCAAGAGAGGCCATTACTTGCCTTGATTCTTTCTTGTAAATTCTTGACTGCCGCTGCCCAGTGTGTTTTATCCCGTTCATACATGCTGGTAATATTCCTTAAGTTTTCGGATTGTTTCCCCACAGTTTGATCTGTCACAGCGGAAATAATAGCACTAAAAAAGCGCCTAAAATGTAATTTAAACCTTTTCTTTAACTTGAGCATAACCCAGGTATTGACTCCCAGGAACATGGTGACTTTAACTTAAACAATGAGAACACCAACAAATATTACTTACTATCATCAGGTCAGTTTATGATAAAACATTTTCTAGCTGGTCTTATACAAGGTGCGGTAAGTGCTTTCTGAATCAGTATAGTATCATCCAAGAATTCTCCCCTATTTGATAACCTTTTAACATCCACAAGCAATGCATCAGTTTATTTGAACTCGGGGTGTGTTCACTAAGTTACTAACGAAGAATAACCAATAAAATAATTGGCAAGTTCAATTACAAGTAATCAAGAAAATATGGTCGCTGGAGCACAACAAAGATGATCTACAGAATTACCTAGAGACTAGAGAGAGCTTGTCTGAATGGTCTTGTTATCAAGTTCCGTTCTAACAATTTATGATAAAACATTTTCTAGTTGGTCTTATAAAAGGTGCAGTAAGTGCTTTCTGAATCAGGATAATATCATCCAAGAATTCTCTTCTATTTGATACCTTTTTAACTTTCACAAGCCATGAGTCAGTTTATTTGAACTCAGGGTGTGTTCACTCAAGTTACTAACGAAGAATAACCAATAAATTGAATTGGCTAGTTCAATTACAACTAATCAAGAAAATATGGTTGCTGTAGCACAATAAAGATGATCTACAGAATTACCTAGAGAGCGTGTCTGAAAGGTCTTGTTATCAAGTTCCATTCTAACAGTTTCCAGCTGTTGATTTGCTGCAGTCAATGACATCCAAGCCTCGTGACATTCATTTGTCTTGCACTCACACTCACAAATGAGTTCTTGTATCTTCCTTTCATATTTGTCAGTAACTTTTGTTCGCATGAGCTTCTTCTGCTACCCCGAAGAGTGAAAGGCCAAATAAGTAACAAGTCAAAAGCATCAAAGCTAAAATATTTTTCATATAGCATACATCTAACCTGATCTGAAGAAACTTCTACCTCAGTAGCGCAGTTGTAGCATTTAAGATATTCTTGTGAGATTTGAGGAACTGCACGCATTCACAAGCAAGTCAAATTTATAATTTTCATTAATCTGCTATAATTTTCTCAGATCCTAAAGGATGAACTCAACCACATAATAATAACTATATTACCTGAAACCTTAGGTGCTTTCCTTATGCAAATTCCACTTACAACTGGACTTCCAATAATCTGTTCAAATCTTATTACTAACACTCCATCCTCCTTTACTGAGACCCTTGAATCAACTAATTGCAATGGCTTATTGGCTCCAACAACAGCAAAGATATCAAATTCTGATAAGACCTGCCAATTTCCCCAAAATAATAAATGAAACACCTATCTTTATTTACCACTCGAAAGGGACCAACAAAATAAAGGCCAAAAAATCTGCAATCAAAGTATCTTTTGCTTGATTGACTTGCCTTTTCTTCCTGTATGAATACGTTAAATACTCTCATTCCTTTAGGCCCATTTGTGTTTATAATCTCTACAAAATGAAGATCAACAAAATATCCTCCAGAAGGAAGATTATTGAACCGATAGCAAAAGTTACCCAATCTTGCAGATTGATAAATGAATGGGTAATCTCCAGCCTCATATATAAGCTCATTGGTTCGTAAAACATTTCCTCCCTCAAAACTGGTGTCGCCCAGAAATTTGACAGTAGAATCAGCTTCAATTGAAGCTTCATCTCCAGCATTTACAAACATCATAACTTCATCTGGTTCAAGAAACCATTAATGATCTTATCAATCATTATATTTCCCACAATTACTGAAACACTAGAATTAAAAGAATCTCGTACAGCAATTGCAAAAGTAAGCTGGTAGCCTTAAACTTCACACTACAATCCCAAAAATAGAGAAGCCGATTTGTTGTTGAATGCATTTAATTAATGAAAAGAAGAAAACTTAAGGCACAATATAGAACCGAAATACTAACCCGTACAATTTGATATAGCAAACCCATATGGGATTAGTCTTGAATATGAATCACAAAGCATAGAATCAACCAAAGAATCCCAATCCCCACCAATGAAGGAATCTTTGCTTACTGGGTCCAATTTCACATCTTTCTCCCACTCAAAAACACTAGAAACAGAGAAAGTTGGGAAAAGGGTATCCGGGTCTTGGAACAAATTGTTGAATTGGCTCTTCTCCATGAAGATCAGGGCTTCGCGGGGGGCGTTAGGGAAATGGGAAAAATGTTTAGATACAGTTAAAAATAGAAAAGGCTTCTTGCAGCAAGAATCTGTTTGGGGTTGAAAGAAGAGGGAAAGAGAATAAATTTTTGGTCTTTTTTCCTTTTTTTGTGTACTGTCTGTGGGTCGGAACAATGTTCAAATTTGAATTTCTCAATTTGACCGTTGGAAGGCTTTATCGTTAGTTGGGGAGCGTTAAAACTTCAGAAAGATAGCATTCCATTTCTGGGCTTCTGGGCTTCTAGTCTTTTGAGCTTGTGAGTGATTTTTGTAGGCTTCATAACCATTGGGATTGGGTCGGGGAAAATTATTAGTTTTAAATCACAAATTGGTTCAATAATTTATTAGGTTCAGTTTGAATTTTTTACTTTATATGTATATAAATATTTGTTAGCTTAAAAATTATTTTAAACAACTATATTTCAATTTTTTTTATTTTCTTTATATATTTTTAGTTCTAGATTTATATATTTTTTAATTATTTTGATACTCTAAATTTAATAATTTTAATTTAATCATATTAGTATTTATTCTTCATAAGAGTTTTGGCATCTCCAAAATTTATATTCTAAATCCACCTTAGCATGTGTTATGGCCTTGATCCATAACTGACTATCGATCAATACACCAACAAATAATACAGAAGCAATACACAAACAAGAACAATGAACATAATAGAGAGAGCAAGAATGAAACAATACTCGAGAAGGAGAGAAGAGAGAAGAGAATTGAGAGATAATTAGAATATTCAGATTCAACAAATGAACAACAACACAGCTCATCTATATCAGTGTTTATAGCTCACTGAAATTATAAGTATCTTGATCCAACTCAGCAATTGCTAACAAACTTCCACAACTTCAGCAATCAATTATTGACTATGCCAGCTATATTTATTTATTAATACTCGAATATTTACTATTCCCTAACAATACCCTCCCCATGAGAATGTTCTTTATCCTCAAGGAAAAGGTTTGGAAACTGAGACTGAAGAAAGTGACATCTTCCCAAGTTGCTTCAGCTGGTGAAAGATTCAGCCACTGCACTAGGACTTGAAAAACAAGCTTATTATGCCTAGTGATGGTTATGTGCTGCAAAATAGCTATGGGTTCCACCAATAATTCTCCTTGTTGATTGACAGCAGGTAATGCGGTAATTCAATTGATTTGTGGCCAGTTTTTGAAAGACCACCTCTAAGTGAAATAGGTGAAGGTCCCAAGTAGTGCTATAGATGAGTATATCATCAAAAAACACTCAAATGAACTTCCTGAGATAAGGTTCAAATACATTATTCATTAAGGCCTAAAAAGTTGCAGGCGCATTGGTCAAGCTAAATGGCATGACTTTAAATTTCAAGTGACCATGGTGGGTTTTAAAGGCTGTTTTATAGATATCTTCAGGAGCCATTCGAATTTGATGATATCCAGCTCTCAAGTCTATTTTTGAGAAAAATGTTGCACCATGTAACTCATCCAAGAGATCTTATACAGGAATGGAAAGTTTGTCTTTAATGGTTATGGCATTGAGCTGTCTATAATCAATGCAAAAACTCCAAGAGCCATCTTTTTTTTTACAAGTAGGACAGGTGATGAAAAGGGACTGTGGCTTGGTTGAATAAGGGATGATTTAAGCATGTCAGATACTTGTTTCTCAATCTCATTTTTCTGAAAATAGTGGTATCTATAAGGTCTTTGGTGTACTGGTTAGAGTCTTATTTTAAGGGTATATTGTGGTCATAAAGTCTTGGTGGAGGCAGTGTAGTAGGCTTTTGGAATATATAATGGTAAGAGGACAGTAAAGTTTGTAATGAGGGGTGCACAGTAGCGGGTTTGAGAGGGCAAGGAAGGATTTGTGCCAAGAGAGAACATTTGGCCTGAGATCTGTTGCCAACCTTGCTTCAAAATGACTCGAGTTGTTTGCCAGTCATCAATTTCAATATGCCTTTCTCCACAATGCCTTTAAGCTCAATTTGTTTCCCATCCTTCTTAAAGAAGAGAGAATGATTGATAAAATCAAAGATGAGTGGACTATATTGCTTCATCTAATCCACTCCAAGAACTATATCATAACCACCCAATTGCAAGATTCTGATTTTGAATTGAAACTGATGCCCTTGCATTACCCATTGAAACTCAAGACACCTTGCTTTGCTTGACATTTTATGGCCATTGGCAACTGTAATAGACAGTGTGAAAGCCTTGACCACCTTCACCTCTACTGCCTTGGCCGCTATTGCATCCAAAAAACTGAGTACTACATGTGTCAATGAGAATGACCACAAATTTATCTCCAATAGAACCTTTGATTCTCAATGTATTGCTAGATGAGCTCCCATCCAAAGCATGCATTGAAATCTCACCCTCCAAGTCATCTCCTTCAGGATCAGAAGGAAGCTCTTCATCCTCAGGGTTAAGCAACTCAAAAGTACTCTCATTGGTTAAAAGTTGTCTAGGTTTACAAACATGGCCATGAAAGTATTTATCTCCACACTTGAAACATTGACAAGGCTGTCTTTTGAATTCAGTGTTGGATATTGTGTTTTTAGGCTTTAATGAGGGGTTGAGGGGGCTGATGTGCCAAAAACACATTAGCCTCTGCTGTGTAGGATTTTTAGTATCCAAAAAAATTTTGTAAAATTTTTAAAAGTCATAATATTATATTATTTTTTATAACAAATCCAATGATATATTTTATTTAGACCATTAGATTTTAACGGTCTAAATTTAATACACTTATATTGCATTTTTTAAACTCATTTGATTTTTGTTTTGTACAAAAAATATGTGTTCGTTATAAAAAATACTATAATATTATGATTTTTAAGAAATTTTACAAAATTTTTTTGACACTAAAAAGCTTATATAACAGGAATTTATGTGTTTTTGACACATCTGTGATTTGGTTGGGGATGTTTTTAGGATACTCAAAGGTTCTGATTGTATAGGGTGAATAGGGGTTGAGGGAGAATATTGTGTATTTTTACACAGCAGTCTCTCATATGTCTAATTTTAGGTACCTAAAATTTTTTATAAAAATTGTAATTTGATAGTGTTTCATATAATAAATCTAATGATATATTTTTTATGCTAAACAAAAATCAAATGGATAGAAAAAAATACATTATAAATTTTGTATATTATATTTAACGGTCTAAATTTAATATATTTATAATGTATTTTTAGTTATCAATTTGATTTTTATTTAACATAAAAAAATATATTATTAGATTCATATGAAATACTATCTAATTATAATTTTTATAAAAAAATTTAAATATCTAAAATTAGATACATAAGAAGCAACTGTGTAAAGATATACAGCAGACTCTTCAACTGGTTGAATAGGGTGCATGTGGTGTAATTGGTGAATTCAGTGTATTAGGTTTGAATTGGGATGTGTGTGGTTTAAAGTGAGAGTACGGTGGGGGTTTGGGAGTAGGTTTCTGTTTCTTTAATATTCCCTAATGCATTTTTCTTAAGATTTTGCTTGCTCAAATGCTTGATGCAAGTACACTTTGAACACCTCCTAAGGCCATTTAAAAGATCAATGTATGTTGGACAACCCAATTGAATTTTCAAAATCTATTTTAGTTTTTAAAATTTGAGTGAAAATCTATTAATTTTTTTTTTTAAATTAATTAAATTTCATCTATAAATTTTAAAAATCAAAATAAATTTTGACAACCCAATTCAACACCCACAAAATACAATTAACAACGTACTTAATTAACCCATAGTACACTTTGAACATAAAAAACCTTGAAGAATGGTGGTTATCGTAAAACTTACTTAGAGGGTATTTGGATAAAAATGACATTTTGAAAATAGAGTTTTAAAAATATAATTTTAAAAAAAATTAGTATATTTAATTTAATTTTATTTTGTTTTTAAATTTTATTTTAAATTAATTAATTAAACACTCAAAAAATTATTTAACGAGCGTTTCATATCTATTTTATGTAGATTTAAACATTCTCTTAACCTCACTTTATTTCAGGAAAAATTAAAAGAAAATAATATTTTTTTAATTTTTAGTATTTTAAGTCAATTTAATTTTTTAAGTCTAGATAAATTATTTTATTTATAGTGTAAATTAAAATTAAAATTTAATCAATTAAGCGGATAGTAAAGCACTTATCAAATTTTGTCTCCATTGCTAAAATGTATTTTTTTTTTCTAATTATAATATACATTTTTAAAATTAAATTAACTTGTTAACAATTCTAATAATAATAAAAGAGTATCAACCATAAAACAAATTATAATGTCCTTTTTTCCCCTCTAAGGTATTTCCTCTATTATCAAGTAACTCTATTAATTAATTATTAAATATATAAGAAAAAAGAGTTAATTATTAAATCAATTGTCTATTTATAGCCTGAAATATACCAATTCTTGGATTGGATTAAACATAATTTATGATAACTGAAATATTCTTCAATTTTAAGCCCAAAACCTTAATTAGACTTTGGTCTCTTTTAGATATAAATTAAATACTCCTTGATAGATTTATGCAGAAAAAAAAAGGTTCCTGCCTATATTTAATTAAGATTAAAATTAATTTTTAAACATAATTAAGAAACAATTTTAATTGAAATGAATTGAATCCAAATAAATAACTCAATTAAATAATGATAATAAAAATTAAATTTATAATTTTACATAATTAAAAAATTTATGCAACTCAAAAGTTGGAAAATTTTCAATTAAGGTTTAATAGATAAATTTATCCTTAATTTTATATATTTTTATATTTTTATTAATTTTATCCCAATTTAAAAACTTAATTTCTTAATTTAAAAAAAAAAAACTTTGTTGCAACTTTATTGTAAAGTCACAGTTGTAAGAAAAATTATATTAATTAAAAGACAAAAAAATCAAATTAATTCTTAAATTTATTATATCATATTATTAATTTAATTTTTAAATTTTTAATTGAATTATTTAACTTTATAAATTTAATTAATTAAGTTATTAATGTGATTATTAATTGTTTATCAAATTCATAAATTTAGAAAATTTAATTAATTTGGCTTTTACTTTTTAAATTAAAATGAAAAATATTATTTTATTCCAAAAATAATTATTATTATTCATTTAATTTTATGGTATAAGTGAAAAAAAAAACAAAGGAAAAAGATATTATTGAAAAAAATAAAGTTAAAATTTTAAAATACAAAAAAACTTAAAACAAAACAACCCTAATAAACTTCATTAAAAAAAAAAAACAAATGTAGTTGATTCGAATAATAAAAAATTTGATAATCTCAAAAGATTTTATTTGAAAAGAAGAATTAAAAATTTTGATGGTTTTAAAAAGTTAGGAATATTCGATAATAATTTTTAAAAATTTTACAAAAACTAAGAGGTAATTAAAATTTTTAAATATTTTAAAGAAGTTTATAGAAATTAAGGAGTCAATAAAAATAGACATATATTCAAAAAGTCACTTTTATAATTAATAAATTTTTGTAAACTTTTAATTATTTTTTATGTAGGTGTATGAATAAAAAATACTTTTAAAAATCTTTCGCTTCCCCTCAAAATTTCAGTTAAATTTTTTATTTTATAATGGATAAAAGTTTCGTCTAATAAAAAAAAATTAATATTTTATTTAGATTTTTTTTTTTTAATTTCTTATGTTGTTAATATTTATTATTATTATTATTATTATTGATTGAGTTTTTGTTGTTATTCATTTTCTTCTTTTTTGTTGAACTTATTACAATAATTTATCTTTTTTTTTTTTTTGTTGATTTTGAGATTATAAAAAATAATTTTATTATTGTAGTCTATTTTTTATATTTTTTATTTGAAATATAATTATATACATCTAAATTGAGTTTGTCTCGAATTCACTTTCCGAATGTTATTTTTTAATTAGTTTGAATAATATTTACTTCTTAATACTAATTAATAAATGGCTCATTGTTAAAAGTTTAGATGTATATATAATTTAAGAATTTTATCTATTAACTACAACGATTTTGTTTGATTGAAATTAAAAAATAAGTGAAATAAGATTTTAAAATTTTATTTTTACATAATTAAATAAAATTTATTGTAAATTTGTGTAGTGAGAATAGAGAAATAATAGGGTTAATTACAATTTTTTCGTAGAATGATCTAATATATTAAATCACCTTTAACTTTTTAAAAATATACTAACTGTCCCCTGACGAATGTCATAATATACTATTAGACCCTTCCGTTCAATTTTATCATTAATCAACCCTTAGTTAATCCTACAAGAATAGTAAAAAAAAATAGAAATATTTTTATTTTTTATTTTTAGTTAATTACAATCTATTTTTGTTTTAATTTTTTTTTTTAAATTAAAAAATTTATTTTCATATTTTTGATAAATTTTAAAATAAAACATAAATAAAAATATTTTTTATTTTTTATTTTAAAAAATAATTTAAGAAGAAATTAAATTATTTCTTCTTAAATTTTTTAATACAAATAAAAAATTCATTTTCATATTTTTGACAAATTTAAAAATAAAAAGTAAAAAATATTTTTATTTTTTAAATATTTTTAAAAAACATTTTTATTTTCAAATTTGTCAAAAGTATGAAAATATATTTTTTAATTCTAAATTTTTTTTTTAAGTAAATATCACATCCCCCATTTCAGGAGATATGACGGTCCTAGGGTATGGGGAAGGCATAAGGTCACCTAAACCCGTAGAACCCCATTCTTCATTTTCTACAGAAAATTTGCCATAACTACTCTATTTTTACAATCTAATACCCAATACCCAAAGTCCCTCTCTTCATAACAAACATTAACACAACCTGTACAAATCAACACTTCTATTTCCATACTCATCTCATACTACAATGTACATTCCACATTTGTTATCATTTTTCCCAATCCAATATTTTACACTGCATATATAATGTAATATTTACATCTCATTAACCATATTTTCATTTTTACCATATCATTACTAAATTC
>CANXYC010862557.1:0-15000 GCA_948193065.1 Aleurites moluccanus | reverse complement strand
ATGTCGCTCGCTTTCCTAGGTACAGTCTTCTGTTGACTGATTTCTCCATAGTACTTTCACCATTGGAATCTCCTTGTTGTGCAGTTGTTTAATTTGTCGATCAATTATTTTCACAAGTACTTCTTCATAAGATAAATCTTCCTCGATCTCTATCTCCTGTGGTTTCAATACATGTGATGGATCCGATACATATTTGCAAAGCATCGACACATGGAAAACTGGATGAACATGACTCAAATTAGGTGGAAGCGCCAATCTATAATAAACATTACCAATTTTCTCTAGAATCTTGAATGGCCCGATGTATCTAGGTGACAGTTTTCCTTTCTTTCCAAATCTCATCACACCTTTCATAGGCAAAATTTTTAGAAATACATGATCACCTTCAGTAAAATGAATATCCTTCCTTTTAAAATTCGCAAAACTTTTCTGTCTGCTAAACGTGGTCTTCATTCTCTCTTTAATAATAGGTACTTTCTCTATTATCTCATTAATCAATTCAGGGACTTCTAAATATTTTTCTCCTAGTTCCACCCAACAAACAGGTGATCCACACTTTCTACCATACAATGCTTCATATGTAGCCATCCCGATAGATAAATAATAGCTGTTTTTATAGGAGAAATCAATCAATGGCAAGTATTAATCCCAATTACCTTTGAAATCTAGTACACACAGCCACAACATATCTTCTAATATCTGCATGGTACGTTCTGATTGGCCATCAGTATGTGGATGAAATGCAATACTAAATCAAAGTTGTGTGCCTAAAGTTTCCTAAAATTTCTGCCAAAATATCGATGTGAATTGTGTTCCCCTATAAGACATCATCATTAAAGGCACACCATGGAGTCGTACTATCTTATCAACATATAGTTGAGCATACTGTGTCACAGTATAGCTAGTCTTCACCTATAAAAAGTGAGATGATTTAGTTAGTCGATCCATTATAACCCAGATAGAATTATATCCCCGTAGGGTCTTTGGCAAACCAACCACAAAATCCATAGTTACTTATTCTTATTTCCACTATGGCAATTCAATTTTCTGTAGCAAACCTAATGGTTTTTGGTGCTCAAACTTAACTTGTTGGCAGGCTAAGCAAGTAGACACAAACTTTGCTACATCTCGCTTCATATTTGGCCACCAATAATGTTCTTTTAAATCATGATACATCTTTGTAACTCTAGGGTGGACACTGTAGTAAGCGTAATGTGCTTCATTCATAATCCGATCCTGTAATCCATTAGTATCAGGTACATATAACTGTTTCCCACATTTCAATATTTCATTATCCATTGAAAATTCAGAAGTCTTACCATTCTGCGCATCTTCTTTTAACCTGAGTAAATAAGGATCTTTTTCCTGTGCTGCTTTAATATCATCAATCAATACTGGCTTTAGCTGAAATTGAGCTATCAGAGCCTGGTTTCGATCCTGGGATTCTAATTCCAATTCAACTCCCATATCAAATAGTTCTTTGATCTCCAGAATTAATGGTATTTTTGAAGCAGTAATATGAGCTAAAATTTCCATTGATTTTTGGCTCAAAGCATCCGCTACAACATTGGCTTTACCCGAATGATATAATATCTCACTATCATAATCTTTTAACAATTCAACCAATCTTTGTTGTCAGAGATTTAAATCTTTTTGCTGCAGAATATATTGTAAGCTTTTATGATCCGTATAGATTTCACATTTAGCTCCATATAAGTAATGTCTCCAAATCTTCAGTGCAAATATCACTACAGCCATTTTCAAATCATGTGTTGGATAATTCATCTCATGCTTCTTTAATTGTCGTGAAACATAAGTAATAACCTTCTTATTCTGCATAAGAACACAGCTTAATCCGACCCTGGATGCATCACAATACACTGTGAATTTATCAATCTCCGTTGGCAAAGCTAACACTGGAGAAATTATGAGACAGGACTTCAATGTCTGAAAATTCTTTTCACATTCATCTGTCCGCTGGAACTTCTCACGTTTCCTTGTCAATTTAGTCAATGTAGCAGTAATATTCAAGAAATCCTTGACAAATCACCTATAATATCCAACCATACCAAGAAAACTACGTATCTCAGTGACATTAGTAGGCTGGAGCCAATTGGCAACCTCTTCTACCTTCTGAGGATCTACCTTAATACCCTCTTTGCTGACAATATGACCTAAAAAATAGACTTCAGTAAGCCAAAATTGACATTTTGACAATTTGGCATATAACTTATGTTCCCGCAGTGTCTGTAATACTATTCCTAAATGCTCTACATGCTCTTCTTCACTCTTGGAATAGATAAGAATGTCATCAATAAACACTATGACAAACTTGTCAAAGTAAGGCTTGAAGACCCGATTCATTAAATCTATAAATGTCGCAGGAGCATTCGTTAACCCAAATGACAACACTAGAAATTCATAGTGTCCATACCAGGTTCTAAAGGTTGTCTTGGGTATATCTTCTTTATTAATCTACAACTGATGATACCCAGACCTCAAATCAATTTTAGAGAAGTGGCTTGTACCTTGCAATTGATCAAACAAATCATCGATCCGTGTCAAAGGATATTTATTCTTAATAGTTACTTTATTCAATTGTCTGTAGTCGATACACATCCGTAATGATCCATTCTTTTTCTTCACAAATAGTACTAGAGCACTCCAAAGAGAACTGCTCAGTTTGATAAATCCTTTATCCAGTAATTCTTGCAGTTGAACTTTTAACTCTTTTAATTCTGTGGGTACCATCTGATAAGGAGGAATAGATATCGAATCTGTACCGGGATACACTTTAATTTCAAATTCAATTTCCTTTTCCGGGGGTAGCCTTGGTAAATCCTTAGAGAATACATCAGAAAATTCTCTAACAATAGGAATATAATCAATTCCTATTGGAGTCTTTTGAGTATCCACTACATGAGCCAAATAAACCGCATATCCCTTTCTTAACATCTTTCTAGCCCTAATTGCAGAAATAAGTTTGATACCAGATTCACATCTATCACCCTGGTATTCAAACTCCGCCTGCCCCTCAGGCTAAAATTTCATTTTCTTTTCAAAACATTCAATCATTGCTAGATGAATTGTCAACCAGTCCATCCCTAAAATCACATCCAATTCTAACACAGACAATTCAATTAAATTAGCACGCAAAAATCTATCTTCAATTTCTATAATGCAATTCGGATACCCATAAATTACTTCTATACTCTTCCCATAGGAGAAGAGATCTCTAACGGTAACCTCAATAACTGCCTCTCTATATGCATTTTAGGTACAAACATTGGTGAAACAAAAGAGTGTGTGGCACCCGAATCAAACAATACTTGAGCAATTTTATTCTGTACTGGGATCATATCTGTTACTGTATTGTTTACTTTTTATGCTTCCTGAGGGTTTACTGTGAATACACGTCTTTGTCCTCTCCCTGTAGGAGCCTGACTGCTACTCTGTCCTTGATTTCTACCTCTGCTTCTGCCTATAACCTCTCTATTATCAGTTTGACTCATCTGTACTGTTGGTTGTGAAGCTGCTGTGGCAGTCTGTTGTGCATATCTCACAAGACAATCTTTAACAAAATGGCCCTGTTGCCCACATCTCAAGCAGGCCCCTGACTGCCGCCTACATTCTCCTACATGTCTTCTACCACATAACTTGCATACTGGTATACTAGGTATCTGAGACATCGGTCTGGAGGATCCCTGTGAATATCTAATAGCTATTTGTCCAGGGTTACCTCTTCCCTGTCCTCTTCTCTTCAAACTACCAGACTATTGTCTTTATTCTGCTATGGAGACTGTATCTATCTGTCACTGTTGGGAAATTCCTTCCCCTTATTAGTCTGTCCACTGGATCCTTTTTTCTTCCTATGATCCTTTTTTTCTCTCTCTTCTCTGTACTTTTCCTCCATCTGTGTTGCCTTATTAATGATGATTGCTAGAAACGTAAATTTTGTATATAGCAAAACATTATGTAGAGATGTATATAGACCTTTTTTGAATCTGCTGATTAAATCTGCCTCTGTCGGTGCTATCCTGGTAGCATACCCACTCAGTCTAATAAACTCATTTGCATACTCCTTTATACTTCTGTTTCCCTGCTCTAATTGTTCAAACTAAATAATATTCCAAGCTTTCACTCCCTCTGTGAGAAACTCATCCAACAATGCCTTTCTAAACTGTACCCAGGTAGGAGGATGTTCACTGTACAATTGAGTTTCCATATGTCTAGAAAACTAGGTCCATGCTTTTCCTTTTAGTAGTAAACCCACTAACTCCACTGCTCGTGCATCTGAATAAGGTAGTCTCCGTACCACTTTTTATATTTGTTCCATAGTTTACCCTATATCCTATTAACACTATATGTGTGTACTATTCATATAACCCTAAGCTCTGATACCACCTCTATCACGACCCGAGTTCGGGGCATGACAGTTCTAGGATGTGGAAACAATCAGAGACGTCCAAAACCCGTAGGACACCAGTACCATAATTCCAAATGCACAGTAAATACCAATATCATAATTAAAAACCATATTCAGTCTAAACAGACTATAAGGCTAATAATAAATATCCCATCATTCAATAAAATATCCATATAGTCTACTTTACTAATACCAGTTATTATAGACCATGGAGCAACTAGAAAATAACCATATACAGTATATCACAGTTATTACATTACAAAATGAAGTCTGGTTCCTCAAAGAAGATACTAGAAACCAAGTAACTACTTCTGTCCTGAAAAGTTTCAATACACTACAAGGTGAGTATAGAAATACTCAGTGAGCTCAACATACAGTACAATACATACAGGGTAAGGTAGTCAGTAAGAAATTTAATAGACAGTATCAAAGGAAAAAGTAGAGCACACCAATATTCATAAGGTATGGTACATAATAATAATAATATAGGCAGTATCATTACTAGAATTATCTGTCATGTTTGTATGTGGAAGTGACAGACTAAGGGGCCAGTAACAATAATAGTGAGTATCAGTAAAATACATAAGGCGGGCCAGACCTTATGGTCAGGACAAATCCCTTTCTAGCTAGGGTCCTAAACTATTAACCCTGTCCAGCGGGTCACTGTGCACAATACCGATGGATTTTACCCACTATCCCATCGGTCAGGTAGTTCTGATGATGATGATAAGATGATATATCTGATGATAATGATAAAATGGCTTGAGCAGTTTGGAATAAGACAATTCAAAAGAAGTGACAAGTAGTGATGATGATGCAACTTTGTTTGAGATAAGAAAAAGGAAGAAGATTTAGGTAGATCCTTATGTATGGTAAGTAATTTGTTGTTAAGGAGGGTGATGAGGTTAAGTTTGAAGTGAACAAGTTTCTAAAAATGTTAGTGCATTTAGAGCAACATTGAGAGACTATGCTGTGAAAGGAGGCTATAAACTTAAAATGAAAAAAAATGACAGCATTAGAGTAACTGTTGTTTATTAAGGGACATGATGTTGTTGGAGAATTCATGCATCTATAATAGTAGATGACATTACCTTCATGGTGAAGAGACTGAAAGATGAGCATACTTGTGAAAGGTTGCCTGTTAACAAATATCCAAGTGTAAATGTTAACTGGATATAAAAGAAGCTAGCAGACAAAGTAAAGGTTAATCCTGAAATGTCTTATGATCTAATGCAACATGAGTTGTCAAAGAAATAGGGAGTCAGCTGTCACATAAAGCAATTATATAGAGCAAAGAACAAATCAAAAGAAGAGAATGAGAGTGAGTATAAAGATAGCTATGCTTAGTTGCCAAAATATATTGATCATTTTAGGAAGCACAATCCAATAACATTTGTGAATTTGCAATCACAAGAGCGGCAGCATGAATGTCACAATCCGAAAATCGGGCCGGACAGTCCTAAGATGTGGGAATAGTCTATGATGTCTAACACCCGTAGAACCTACTACCAATATCAATTTTAGTCAATTATGCTAAACCATTCATAAATATTTAAATTTTTTGTTAAATGACTGTTAGCTTAATAAAATTTTTGCCAAAGTTTCCCTATAATTTCAATTTTTTATCCACATTATTTTTACAAATTACTCAACCCGTAAAGAAAATTTTCACTCCCAATTAATCACCATCTTTATATCCTCAACTCCATAGTATTAAACCATATATAGCATTTCTATATCTTTTCATATCAAATCTCAATCACACATTATCTTTATCATTTTAACGTCTCTATCATGACATTGCCATTATCAATATCAGTCATTAGACATTTCATATATTGTACTAACTATATGTTAAGTTCTAGTAATAGTTATTAAAAATTACACATATTGTACTCAACATCTGTTAAGTTCAGTCACAGTCATAACATATTTTAAATCACTTAACACTAATTGTCATTATCAAATATCCACACAAAACTTAATACATCATTCTCCTATCCAATTATAGTGCGATACCATGGAGCTTCTAGAATCGTTTCCTCAGACCAATTATGACTAATATTTATACCTTGAAGATATTGACATCCCAATTCGGAGAAGAAATGACATGGAATCTATCACCTCTATCTCATTCCTGTAAAATATTAAACCACTAAATAATGAGTATAAATTACTCAGTGAGTTGCATATGCATCACGCTACATGCAAAGGATTGGGTAACAATAGAAAATTTGAAATGAACAACATCAATAATAAAGCATCAAATATGGAGCAGAATCAAATTATTAGGCAATAACAATCAGTATCAATGAAGTATAAGGGATTCATGCATGTTCATGTAACAAATATAGAGGGTCTGTAACTGTAGTCAAATATCACTATATTATGTAAGGCAAGCCAGACCTTACGACTGAGACACTTCCCTGATATTTAGCCCTGTCCAGTAGGTCATTGTGCACAATGCCGATGGTTTTCCCCTCACTATTCCATCGGTATAGTAGCTCTGCTATACAAACATGTATTATAGCCAATGAAGCAATAATAAGGTGCAATGATATTCAATAATCAATAAATCTCATTGTCAGATCATATACTCATTTAAATTATACAGGTATCCATTTCTATATCAATAACAAATTAATAACAATAATCGAATTTAGGCTTGGTCATTTTACAGTTATATAATGAAATATTCGGTGCTCAAGGAAGAAAGGTCATTCAAATGCAATGAATCATGATATATCCAAGAACATGCATCATGATATACATATAACTCACCTTTGCCTAGCACTTCCACTGTTACACTTCCTATTTTCTTTTCCTTGGTTCCAGGTCTTAGCATTCACAGTTTTCATCATGTCTTTTATTCATTATTGACTCTATATATTCAATT
Organism: Aleurites moluccanus; assembly: GCA_948193065.1. Lineage (NCBI taxonomy): Eukaryota > Viridiplantae > Streptophyta > Magnoliopsida > Malpighiales > Euphorbiaceae > Aleurites > Aleurites moluccanus. The sequence goes on along the minus strand of CANXYC010862557.1, from coordinate 7,678 downwards.
AATTTCAATTTAGATACCAATTAATATGAAATTACCTTAATTAAACTTAATTTAAAGATATTCTTCAAAATTCCAAATCCTAGGTTTTATTCTTCAAAAACTCATCATTAGCAGCCTGTGTTCTTTTACTTATATCTCTCTATACAATTATCCAATTACTTCAATTCTTATTTATACTTAAACTAGACATCTGACATAACTAAAAATCATATTTTTCTAAGCAATATACAATTTATGGTGGAATTTTTAATCCTGCCCTACAACCTGTCTATTACCCTGTAACTTTTATCGGAGCAATATCTACTATTTTACTTGTAACTCAATACGTAACTATCCAAATACTATTCTATTTTCACCGGAATTTATCTAAAAAACATAAGGAAACATTTTTCATGTTTTAAGTTTTCCCTGATTCTGTCCTTAATGTCCTCAAAATTATAAAACTCAGTAGGATTTCTTAGTGGACACCCCAATTCGGATCAGTCCTACTTAACAGCTTATATCTCTTAATACAGTATGAATTTGATAAAACTTCCTTAAAGACATATAATCTATATATATATATATCTACAACTTTCATGTTTTAAGGTTTTCCAAAATTTCATTCTAAGGTCACGAAATTAGTGTTCAAATTTTCTATTCACTTTCTGGAATTTTCAGAATTTTCAGAATTTAGAATCCTTTCTAGTATACCTTTTTCATTAACTCAATTCATAAGCTATTTAACTATAATTTCTATCAACTGATCTCAATTTAAATTTATTCCAACTAACCCTTAAACTAGAATTTCCTAACATATTAACTCTAATTAATTTCACACCAATAATCATTTCAAATACTTAAACCATGCAATTAACTCATTAATCTTTTAATTGAATTCATAAAATCAATTTAACCTTTAAGTTAGAAAGGTTACTTCTAGTTGGCTTTTGAAAAATTCTCTTATTCTTTACTCATACAACCCTAACTTCAATTCTATATGCTTAAGAAGGAACCTTGGACTATTTATTTATGGAGGATTAATGAAGAACTTGAAGAAATTTGGATGAACAATGTAAAGAAAATGAAGAGGAAGGAAGTGGCGAGTGGATAAGGAAAATGGATGCATAATTAAATGAATTAGATGAGGTATTCTACTCATGGATTAGATGGAAATGAATTTTCAAACTATTGAAATCAGATCGTGCATTGTATAAACAAGAACTTCGTGGGCTTGAATTCTCCCAAAATAAAAAAGAGTTGTTAAAAAAATATTAGAGATACGTAGGTAGCCCATTCTAGGTACAGTCCAAATCATAATAAAATTATCATTCTGTGCCAAAAGCTTGCATAATTTTTTATTCGTTTGTTAGCTCGTCAAGTTGAAAACCTGAAAATGCGGCTTGGTCAAAAGTTAGAGCAAAGTTGGAAAAAAAAATCATTTATTGAGTCAATCATCATAGCAAAAGTTGCTAATAAGTCCTAGTCAGAGTCATCAAAGTCATTTCAGTATCTTAGTGTCAAACGATTATCATGTTAATCTGTCACGTCTCTTAGCTAATTGGCTAAGTTGCCTTTGTCTCACATCAGGGGTATTTTCTTTTGTGTCAATCGTCACATCTTTTAGTCAAAGCAGTTAAATGGCTAAACTACCCTAATTCCTCATTAGGGGCATGTTTTCTAAAGTCAACATTTAGTCACTATGGCTAAGTAGATTAAATCCATCATCCGAAGATAAGTAATCCAAAGTCATCATTCCTTGAGTCGATTGTCCAAATCATCAAATTAAATAGTCTTTTTTTTTCATGATGAATGACTTTTCTTTCAAGTCATTTGACTCGTGTGTCAGATCTAAAGAATCCAACCGACAAAGTGTCAATCAAGTCATTGACCTGTGTGTCAATCTTACTGGTCCAAATTGACAAAGTGTCAACTTCAAAAATCTTTTCAATCTCAAACAGTAGGAATAGCTTTGCTTGTCTTTTCCATAAGACAAAATCATAAAACCTCCCAAAATCAAACATATTTCCCAAAACCAAGTCCAAACTCAAGGGGCAAAGTAGAAAGGATTCAATGGTTTGAGCAAAAAGGGTTCAGATTCCTCTAATCTTCATCAGTGAAACCAAAGTCGAAATTCTCAAATGATCCTTGGATAGTCTGAATAGCCAAGCCCTTTTTACCAAATTTAAAACCTATTGCCCTTTCGAAGTTGGGTCAGGTACGGAATCAAAAGCGGATCACAAATCAAGGTCCATGAGCCTAAGCAACCAAGTTATCTTTTTGAAGGTCTGAACTCATCTGAAAAAGCCTTTAGCCTGAGACAGAGCCAACCACAAATTCATCTTCTATAAACCTCTTTGAACAAAGTCATCTTTGGCAAGAACCAAGCAGACAAACTCTCAATGCAAATCCTTCAGTCCAAATTAAAACCAATACACATAGTCTTCCATTAGGTGTCCAAAATCGAAACGACGGGACCAACTCATATAGTTGACCTTTAAGAGTCCAAAACCATTCCGACAAGGCATATCTGACCTTAGCCTTTTAAGTTAATCTTTGAACCAATACTAAGCATGGCATCATCCTTAATCCAACATACTCGGTAAAAACTAAATTTGGCTTCAAAACGTCACCTCTCCGTGATCACTACCTAATAAATTGCCAACTCCCTCTCAAACCTTTATGAGCACCAAAGTGATCTAAGTCATCATTCCTTAAAAGCGGGCCATCTCTTCGAATCACAGTCCCCAAAAATGGGTCATCTTCACAAGAACCCAAGTGCAGTCCTTAGTCCAAACCCTATTCAAATCCATGATACCTGATCAGCCAAAATCTCACCGTTTTTATCAAATCTGATGCAACCTTTGATCCAAGATCAACGCCCTTAATCTCACCCTCAAAGACCAACAAAATGACTAAGTCACCCCTTTCCACAAGTCATCTTCCTTCAAAAAGTGGGGCATATAACTAAAATTTCAATCATCAATATGACATTTATCATAAATTGTCACCTTACACTGCATATCAGCCTTTTACTGGTTCAAGGTATTAAATTTGTCAAAACATGCATTAGAAATAGGATGCACATGCAAATTCAGAGTCTTGATTAGTGTCAATCAAAGCTCATTAAACCCTCTAAGGGTAAATGTATTTTTCCAAACTAGAACATAATTAGGTTTGCTTTTTAAAAAAAAAAAATGATTGTCCAAAGATAGCTTAAGTTTTTACTTCTATCCTAGCATAGAGTTAGGGCATTGCATCTCATTAAATTCTTTCCAATTTAGGGCATCCTTAATTGCTTTATTTCCTCAGACTTTGGAAAATCTCTTAAGCCATGCATCATTTCTTTTAACTCAAAGGTTCAGAAGTCATATATCATTAAAGTCTCACTCATTTAATTCTGAACTTGAAAAGATATCAATCATTTTAAGCCCAAGCAGCCATTGACAAATCAAAAATTATTTTAAACCTTGGTAAAATATAAATTATTTTAAGCCCAAGTAGCTCTTGGCAAAATCAAAATCTATTTTCCACCCGATTTCATTTTGAAAGATGTTTAAAAATAAAAATCCATTTTTCATCTAATTTCATTCTGAAAGATGTTTGAAAATCAAAATTCATTTTCACCTGATTTCATTCTGAAAAATGTCTGAAATCAAAATCCATTTTCACTTGATTTCATATTGAAAAATGTCTGAAATCAAAATCTATTTTCCATCCGATTTTATTCTGAAAGATGTCTGAAATCAAAATCTATTTTCCATCAGATTTCATCCTGAAAAATGTTTGAAAATTAAAATCTATTTTCAATGTAATTTCATTCTAAAAGATGTTTGAAAATCAAAATTCATTTTCACCCGATTTCATTTTGAAAGATGTTTGAAAATCAAAATCCATTTTCACCTGATTTCATTCTGAAAAATGTCTGAAATCAAAATCTATTTTCTACCTGATTTCATTCTGAAAGATGTTTGAAAATGAAAATCCATTTTCCATCTAATTTCATTCTGAAAGATGTTTGAAAATCAAAATCCATTTTCACCCGATTTAATTCTGAAAGATGTTTGAAAATCAAAATCCATTTTCACCTGATTTCATTCTGAAAAATGTCTGAAATCAAAATCCATTTTGTAGAATTCTTAGACGAATTATATAAAAAAGAAAACATTATTAATATAATTCTACAAACTTCTAAGAATAGTCTAAGTCATATTTACAAAGAAAACTAATTTCCAAAATTATTACATTCTAGAGGCTTCATATGAAGAAGGAATCAAGAAGCTCTATCTTCTGGATTAGCTCTCTTTTGAGCTACACTAGTACTTGAAAATCCACAACTAGAAGAGGGGTGATCCTTCAAGTTAATAAGCCATGAGTAAAATTAATTTGTTAAGTTATGACAAAGAACTTGAATATCATAATCTTGATCATATATATACATATACATATACATATAGTCATTTTAAGAAACATAAAAAAAAGAAACATCATAAGAAAGAGAAGAATCCTATGAAAGAGGAGTCATAAGAAATAGAAGAATCATAAGAAAGAGAAAAATCATATACTTTCATTTGAAACATAAGAGTGTCCACAAAGAATGGCACTATCAATATTACAAAAGATAGAATTGATATCTCATTATAAATAACTGGGCAATAATGCTCCCATCTTATAATTGTATGCTCCAGAGCATACACCTGGAGATCTGGTCCTTTTCTTGGTAGAACAATGATAACAATCCTATTAGGTTCTCTATGTGCACATGGACCAATGAAATTTTCCTTATTAGGAAGGGACGTTCTATCACTTATGCATTTCATAAAATAATCATGGTAAGCAGTCTCAAAGAATCATAGTGGTTAAGAGACCATTCAACATTTATATCAAATACTCATTCATTTTAAACAATTAGCTTTCTTAATAACCTTAATACAAAGAAGAATGACCAAGTCATTTTCCTTTAACAAAGTGGTTGTCCAACGAAAAGTTTCAAGATTATATTATTATCAAGAAAAGAATTTCATTTAATGGTCAACAAGCAAAATATTTATCAAGAATGACCATATATAAAGCATATAGAAGAATAAGAAATATCTTAATAGAAGTAACATATATTGACACATACATAACTTATCTCTTAGAAATTTCTTTCCAAAGGAAGCTTAAACATTTTCATTAAAAAAAATCATTCTCAATTCATTGATTTCTCCAAGCCTAAGAAAGCCCTAAATTTTAAAAATTAGGGTTTCCTCTAACTTAAACATATAAAATGAATTTTTGTGATTCTAAACATCTTAAAGTCTCTGTAATTATTTATAACATCAAAGGATAAATGGATAAATGGCACGTTTCCTTCTTCTCGGCTACAGCATTGCCACCCTTTTGAGTTGCCGCCATCCTTTGGTCCTGCTACCGCCCTCCTTCTTTGAGGGTGCCGCCACCCCCCTCCGGTGGTACTCTTCCTTCTTCTCGGCAGTAGCACTGCCACCCTTTTAAACTGCCGCCATCCTTTGGTCCTGCTGCCGCCCTCCCTCCCTCTTTAGCAGCGCTGCCACCCCTCTCTAGCGGCAGCTCCATACTTTGCATTTTTCACCAAATCCCACATTGGGAAATGATGAAATAAGACCCTCGAAGCTTCTATTATAAATAGAAAGCCTCCTTCCACCTTCCAAGCACATCGAAAATCATCAAGTTTGAGTTTTCGCTATTTAATTTCACTCTCTTCTCCCTCATATACCTAATATTTCTTATTTTTTAAGCTCTCTTTGTGTTTAAAAGGTTTTTTTAGGGCGTGTGGAGTCCATTTCTTTTAGTTTCTCTTTGAGCTAAAGAAGGATCAAATATGAGGCGTGTGGAACATCAAAAGTTATTTAACATAAAGTTACTCTATCCGTTTGTTTTCTTTTCTTTTGAATTGTCAGGTAAAAGGCAGTTCAACCATCTCCCCGTGCTTTGATCGATTCAAGGTGGAACTCCGATCTAGAAGAGCACTTCGTCCGCTGCCTCCCCAAAGATCAAGATAAAAGGTATCAACTCATAAACTCCTTCTTTTCTTATTTTGATAGAGCATCAAAATAAACAACTCATCTTTTACCTTTCTTTAGTTTGATAGAGAATCAAAATAAAGAACCAAAACAAGATAAATTGGGCATAAAATCAACTCTCCTTCGCAAAAAGGAAGAACTACGTGGGTTTTGATTCTTATTTTGTTTATTGGATGTATTTTTCTTTATTTTAGCTTAGATCTTTGGAGAATGTGTGATCAACTTAGAACCCATAAGGGTTAGAGCTGATATCCCCTATTTTGGGTTTTTGAATTGTAATAATTTACTTTATCTCTCTTTTATTGCTTTATTTGATTGCTTTATTTCTTTATGTATTCATTTTATATGTTATTCTTTAAATTGTTCATCAAAATGTTTTTAAATCAAGGTTAAAATTAAAAGCCAAGTTCAACCGAAAACCTAGTCCCCGAATACTTTTTGGTTTCAAAGACTAGTGCACTTTTTCCTTTAGGATAAAATTGGAGTCTGTCACGACCCAAACCGGGGAGCCGCGACGGTCCAAGGATACAGGATATGCCAGTGGCCACCAGTATCTCGATGAACCCCTAATACTATATAGCCAAAGCTTACAAATTTTAATCCATTTAAGAGCTCATCTTATATAATAACATTCATGCTTATCTATATTCTAATTTATGCAAATTCTCATTCTCATACAACATGCCTATGCCCTGCCGAAAATCCGGCAGAGTCTCCTCTGTATTTTCAACATGCCCATTTATCAAATTACAAAATTTAGCACTTCCAATATTATTTTTCAACTCAACTTCAACTCCACTTCATCAATTCATTCATACTTCTAAAAACATATCACAATCATCCTCATATCATACCTGTTAAATCATCCAAAATAGATAACTAAACCATAATTTTACATAAGTAAATACATACATAACAAAAGTAATTACTCATACTTAATATTACAATACCATGGAGCAACTAGACCAATCTATAGGACAAAAGATTGAAACTTAGTAATTACATATATATATCAAAAGTCCACGACAGAGAAGGATATGCCGGTGGAAACCCGGACCTCACCGCTACCTGAAAAGATTAACAACTACGGGAGTGAGTATAAAATACTCAGTAAGTAAATATATACAAAAATGCATGAAAATTTATATACCATCACAGTCGAATTGAAGCCTGAAAAAGGTTAGTAGCAATATTTATAAGGATAAGACCAGTGGTATATAAAGATAAAATCGAAGACATAAGTTATGAACTATGGATAAGGCATATGAAATACTTAAGATAAGGTAAACAATGTGATCATGTGGTATGAGTCACAATACATATGATACAACAGGTAAATAGGGCCAATATGTCCAATATACATAATTGTGCTATCCAATGTATATAAATGGCGCAATCGCGCAAACCAATAGATACGTGAAAGTGATCGGCTCTCATGACTAGAGAATATAACTCCCCTCTCTAGCAAGGGTCAAATAAATACCAGTGTGCACACGGTCGACGGATAATCCCGATACCCCGTCGTAGTAGCCCTGTTATGCTATCATATGCAAAAGTCTCATGAACTGAATATAGGCTCATAATTATAGCTCAATTTTATATATAACAACTTATTTCTATATCACATGCATCCAATAGGCACTTTGGAAAAAGTT
>CANXYC010862454.1:0-87809 GCA_948193065.1 Aleurites moluccanus | reverse complement strand
AAAAATATTTTTTAATCAAATATATAAAAAATAAGAAAATAAATTATTTTTAAAAATTAATTATTTAATTAAATAAAAATAATATTATTTATTTTGATTTTAAATTAAAATATATAAAAAATAAATAAATAAAAATGTAATGTATAAATATTATACATAAAATTATATATATATATTTTTTAATATCCTAATTTTAATTAAATAAAAAATTAAGAAAATATAATTAAATATATAAAATAATTTTCAAATATATAAAATTAGAAAATAGGTTAAATAATTAAAAATTAATTTTATTTATTTTAATTTGAGAAAAGTATAGCTAAATAAAAATTAATTATTTTAATTTAATAAAAAGTAATTTTAAATTAAAAATAATATTTTTTTTTAATTTTAAATAAATAAAATAATTAATTTTTATTTAGTTATTGATTTATTTTATTTTTTATATATTTAATTTTAAAAAATATTTTTTTAAATAAATAAAATTTTAGGAACTAAATTATAATTTATCAATTACTTTTTAATTATTATGGGGCTCAAGAATAGAAATCAACAGTTAAAAGGATCGAAATTATAGATTTTAATAATATTAAGGTCAAAATTATATCTCGAAAAATATTAAGAGCCAATGTGTTTATAAAACTAAACGACATGATTAAAATTATACCTTATCCAAATAATCAATACCAGTTGTCATTTACAACAGCAACAGCTGGTTGATTATTTATTATGACACGTATTGTAACAGATTGCTTATATGAACTGATAATCAATATTTTTTTATACTTCTTCTATCTGTCATCTTCTTCTTTTTTTTCTCTTATCTACTAATTCTTCATTATATATCTTTCATTACTGCATTTGTGTCTCAACTTAAGCCTCTACTGTTACGATTAATCATAATAATGTGGTATCATAGCAGCAAATTTATGAGATGTCCAATTTAGTTATGACTAAACAATGAATCCAAATGTGGAAAGAGCAAATTCAATTTCTAGATTTTCAGATTTTAAACCTAAAAAAGGAAGTACAATCTTCCTTGAATCTCAAATTTCTTAGAAGGAATTAAGGCATATGATGCTGGAAAACCTAGGCAATTAGTAGAGAAATTCAATTCTTATATGTTACAGATGACTGAGAAATTCAATTCTTATATCATTGAATTGATATATGCATTAAATATAGACAATCCTTATTGATTTATCGGGTCTCCATTTCTTCATAATTCCAGTACTTCACCTTCAAATACTAATTTACCCATATTGTTAAGAAAAATACTTAGATAAAAGAAATTATCAAAAAGAAATTTCCATCTTGTTATTATATAAAAGAACATTTTTGAAAAGAAATTAAAACCACATCATATATATATATATATATTTTAAAATTTTATATGAAATTCTGAAGATAGTTTCAATGTTTAATATAGCCTATCAATTAATATTATTAAAAAAATAATATTAATAACAACATTGAAATATATCGTCTTTTACATTATCATATGACATAGGTAATATAAGAAATTTATGACTTTTTGCATTAAAATATAATTAAATATCCAATCATCAATAAATTACTCATGTAACAGCATTTATACTGCCTTTCTTCTTTTTAAATATTATCCTATTTAAAACAATTATATTACAATATTGTGGTATATATTGACTGATTTTTTTCTAGCATTAAGTAGTGTTTTATTTTTTATTAACTTCTGAGAAGAGAATAAAATTGATGAAACTCGAATCATGATGCTTAGTCTTAAAATGATCTCACATTATTATTAAATTAAAATATTAATTTCTTTCATAAAATGTCAAGTTTTGCGAGAGAATGTTTAAGTACATATGAATACATTGGCAGCATCACACATGTAAATACAATCCTAATTATTAAATATAAAAAATGTTTCTATATCCTTAAAAGTCAGTTTGGTCAGTAAAAAAGTTTTGGTTCTCTTCTTATTTGTTAAGATTCAATTATTGAAATTAGATAGTAAATGTTAACTTCTCTTTATTTATAATTTTTTATTTATTTCAGTTTGATGATATGTTTTTTAATGGCTATTGACCCTCAAATAAATAGTGTTGGATATTTTTAAATGAGTCTGAGTTGAATTAACGCGATTAGACCTGCAAGACAAAGAGAAGTGGATATCAAAAGACCAAGCTGAACACTCCTATCTCTAAGTTTGTAAACAATATTTTTGATGAGTTGATTCTTAGTAATTTTGAAATGGGGAAGGAAGATTTTTAAATTGTGAAAACTTCTTATATTTATATTTAGTTGGCATGCTTTTGAATAGATAAATTTAGATATGTGTCGTTATTTTATTAAGCATTCATAGTGATAATCAATTTGATTAAGTCTGATTCTGTCTTTTATATGACTTAATGTTAGGTGCATGAATAATTCTGACATTACAACTTACTCGTGGATTGAAGAGTTTTATGCCTTGCAGTAATGAGTCTTGGACTTAGATAAAATCTTAATTGGTGAAGGTATCATTATTTCTCATATTTTTTATTGGATTAGAGAAATGTATTGTATTTTTTAAAATTAATTATATAAAAATAGAAATAAATAGTAATTATTTGATCCAATTATTATAAAAGTATCATACAACTAAAAGTTGATGAAGAAAAAAAAAGCTCCACTTCAGGTTTGGAGTTATTCAAACACTTTAACTAACTGTATATTAGGATTCAAAAAATTACGAGTTGGCAACAACTGAATTACAAAATTATATTCTTAAATACATTTAGTTTTTTTTTTATTAATTAAATTTTAAATAAATTTAGAATTTGTAACTTCGCAATTAATTTCAATGATCATACAATTAAATTCAAATATTATATATATATATATACACACACACACACAAGGTATCAATTTAATACCTAATATAAAAAAATAAGACAAAGTGATCAACTTCTCAAAACTCGAGTCGCAATCATATCCATTTTCACATTATGCTTATCATGCAATTTAAATAATCCTGTGATTGTGATAGCTAGGCAGGGATTAATATAAACCTTGAGGACTCAAAAAATATATATAAACCATTTATTTCCATATAGAATTGGGCAAGGCACTGTATATATAAATAATGATGTGAATTGTGTTAATAAGTGGAATGCGTAAGCAACACCAATAATAAATCAAATGGGTGAGTGTGTTGTCCTTATGTTTGGCACACTTTCTTCAATTAAATATGTTTGGCCACTAAATATTGGACAACCCACCAACAATTAAAAAATAATAAAAGTTACCACTAATTTTGTCCACATTTAGCCTTTCAACTTCATGCTTTTTCTTTTATCTTTAGGTAAAGAAACTTTCTACAAAATTTGAATATATGAATATGAATAAGTTTGTACTTTCATGATAAATTATAGAGCATATTAGTGATATTGTATGCAATATGAGGACTAAATGCTTTTTTAAAAAAATGGGTCAGTAGGGCCTTAATTGGGGGGATTAAGGATTTCTTCAAGAAATGATCCGTGAATACAAAGAGTTGAGTCCACTATACAAGAGTTCAATTATATTTATTGCAATGTCTACAATGGTATCCACGTCCTTCTATGGATAAGCATAAGGAGTCAAATTTTATAGCAGGTGGAAGAAGCTTCTTAGGCATGTGAAAAGCCAAATCCTATTCCAAATTGTAATTTGTAATTGTATCCCCTCACTTCCTCGTTCGGCCCAAAAAAAATAAAAACCCTAATAAAGGCCCACTGGGATCTTGTGATATGATCTTAGCCAGTGACACCTGTTGGTAAAGAGAAAGTACGATAAGGAGCTCTCAAGATGAGCTTAGTAAGGTTATACGGAGACAGCAAATTAATTTTAAGAAAGTTGAAAATTATTTTTTAATAAAAAATTAGATTTGAATAGATGGATAAAATTTTTTATATAAAAAATAAAAATAAGATTTAGGGTTGACCGAAAAAAAATATTTATATAAAAAATTAAATTTAAATAAATCAAATAAAAATTTAAAAAAATTACATAAATATATGATTTTTTTAATAATTTTTTTTTTATTTTTTGAGTTTTTTTTTTCTTTCATTTTTATTATTTTTTGGTGTATGTTTAGTATATTTAGTATATATTTAGTGTATGTCGTATTTCTTAAAAAATATTTTTAAGTATATAGTATTTTTAAAAAAATATTTTTATAGCAATAAAAATGAAATTTTTTCTTATTTTTATAAAAATTTTTAAATTTTTTTATATAAATTAACAAGACTATTTTTTTTTTAGCTAAGTGGCCCGACTCACCTAAGCCACAACCAAGCTCCGTCCTTGGTTCCTCCGATACTAGTTTATGAGACTTCAATAATTATATTAGTTTAGATTTTAAGTGATATACTCATATTTGATGTTCAAACTAAAAATTGCTTGAAGGACATATGTTTAATGGTTAGCTAAATATATATGGTCCGAGTCAAGTCAAGATAAGGTAATTGGACTTGACTCTTAGAGCACCCACTCATCTCACTCACACTCTAATGTGGCTCCATGCAGTATCCAGCTGCGATTTTCATATATGCTTAAATATACATTCGCCTGTGCCTTCCATTTTTCTTTATAGGTGCCATTTGATTAGATATGTATTTAGAAGTTAACATTTGAGAATTTTACTTTAAGAAAATCTATGAATTCTGTTAATAATCATTGTTTGGTTAATAAAAAATAGTTAAAATTTAAGAATTGTCTAAAATTTATCATTCATTATAATCTTTTATTTTGAGAATTTTTAAAATTTCATATACATTTATGAGGATGGTTGTGCAAAAAATACAATAACCCCCTGATGTGATAGGTTTGTAGTGTCAAAATAATTTTTTAAAAATTATAATATGATAGTATTTATTATAATGAACTCAATAATATATTTTTTATATAAAATTAAAATTAAATAAATTCAAAAATTATAATATAAATATATTAAATATAAACCGTTAAAATTTATCAATTAAGATTTAATAAGTTTATAATAATATATTTTTAAAATTCATTTTTTTTTTTACACTATTTCGCCATATGAATGTAAAAGTTGACTTTAAGCAATAATGGAAATTTGGACACTTCTAAATAATTTAAATAAAAATTAACTTTTTATATTTTGACCGGTAAAAAAATAGAAAATTTAGATGAAAAAATCTAAAATATAACAAATTAAAATGTAAAAATTATTTAATATAATTTTAAAAATATAAAAATTATTTAATATAATTTATTAAAATTCAGGATCTCAGAATAATTAATTTTTTTTTTTTACTTAAATTAACCATGTCCACCATCAAATTCGAGAAAATTTCATGAGCTCGCTGTATTTGTATCATCATTATCCACTAAACTAAAAAAAAAAAAAAAAAAAATCCCATTTACATATGAGATTTTCCTTCACCACCCATCAGAATCGTCTTCATTCCAATAAACCCAGCATCAATTTCCACGACTCCAGCGAGCACGTGAACAAACAAATATTTTTTTCATGTATATTTTCCCTCCTAAAAAACAAGTCTTTGTTAATTTGGGATCTTGACCATGATTTTGAGTGGTTCCGATGCTCGATCGATCTCGTCGAGCTCAAAATTCTTTCACGTAGCGGCACCTTGGTAAAGAAGTAGCAAATAGGTCCTCCATTTTCAGATCGAATTAATTTTTGCCTTTTACATATAGTTTTTTCAATTTTCATTGAATTATTTAAATGTTATCCCTTTATTGTTTTTGGATTTCATAGATATATATGTATGATTCATTGTAAAATACTTAATTGATTGATTGTTTATGTGTTTCATTGATATCAAAATGTCCTTCCTTTTCTTCATATCATAGTCCAATGTTATTGAAATTGATTGTAATATACTTATTTGAGTGTCTGAAGTTTATTTTTCATTTTTTCATTTTTTTTAATTTCATTATATGACATAAAGGAAAAAATTTTAAAAAAAATTGAAAGGTATTATAGTTTTTTTATATGTATGCATAGAAAAATGGATAGAATGATTATTTATTTTAATTAGTTAATTTCTTAAAAAATATTAATGACTTAATTAATTAATTTAAATTTAAAAGATTAAATAATAATTTACTCATAATAAATTCGTTCAATTTATATAAAAATTAAGTGAAGGGAATTTAATATAAGTTTGTACAAAAATAATAATTTGCATATGAATCAATATAAAATCTAAAATTTTTAAAAATTCTTTATATAACTATAGATATGCAAATCATGTACTAAAATAAATGGGAAATTATCAAAAAATATTAAGTGGTCTAGCTCATTTTCATTTTGAAATATATGTGATATTTTTTTTTAATAAAAAAGAATTTGAGATTTGTTTCAGTTTACAATTTTTATCACTAATACCATTAAAATGGAATTATATGACAAAATAATATATATATATATGTATTAATGAAAAATTACATATGTAATTTTTCATTAAATTGTGGATTTTTTTTTTCATTGTGTAGTTTTTCTATTGGATTATGTAATTTTTTTTCAAAAAAAAAAAAAAATACATAATTCAGTTCTAGTAAATTTCTTGACGCAATACAAAAATTATTTTTGTTAATGAGAAAATCACATAACTTGTTAGATAATGTATTCTTTTATTAAATTATGCAATTCAACTTTTTCATTACATAATTTCCTTAAAACTTATGTAATCTTTTCTTGTGATATGTTGTGCAATTTTTATTGTTTCATGTAATTTCATTACTGAATTATGTATTTTTCACGATATTATAATTAGAATGTGGCTTCCTACCCTAGAAAGCACCTACTAATTTATTATTATTTTTCCCCAATTAATACAATCAATGTCAAAACAAACTCAACTCGATACAAACAATGAAAATCTTCTACTCTCTCTATTGACTACAAATAAATGTATATTTTTCAACTTGTTACCTTTACAGCATGTTACGTTTTTTTTTTTATATATAAATTGAGAAATCATGCTAGATTACTTAGTGGCTCCCAAATATGATTTTTTTTTTTTTATCAAGATAAGATTGAGAGACAAACGTTGAGATCTCAACAAAATAGAAACCTGATAATATAAAGATATTACTTCATTTAAAAACATTTATAATTTTATTTTATTATAAATTTATATAAGAATGAGAGATAAAAATGACAGTTTTACATTGAATTATCAGACATAAAATTTATTAAGATAATGGACTTCAAACTTAAGCCCAAAATTCATTGAAGCTCTAGTTTGACTTGGAAAGGCTCACAAATACTTTGGCATTTGAGATTCTTGATTGCAAAGCCACTCACGACCATCATATATATGCAAAGACCATCCATCTTTGTTAAATCAACCTCTTCACTTTGAATAGTGACTTACCATCTACTAATGAGAAAAGACAAATTGCGTTAAGATAAAGCTATTGACATAACATGCAAAGGGTGTCACATCTTCTCTGCTATAGCACTCAAGTTTATGTTATATGTCCGGAATATTCGCGGGTCGGTTTGATGCAATTTTGACATAATATTCAATTTAACTCGTAAATTATAGATTAAAAATTTAATAATCTAATCTAATCCAAAATTATAAATCAAGTTGGCTTGAATTATGCAGTTTTATGTTATACTAAAAAAATAATAATTCATTAACTTATATAATTTATAATGTAATATTTGATTAATAATCTATAACTTAATATTAATTTCACTTATTCTTATTGATATTCTTTCAATTCAAAATAATTTAAATAAAAAATAATAATAATTCTTTAACTCAAATAAGCTAAACTAATTAAGTTCATAAAATATTTTCTTATCAATATCTCCAAAATTCTAATGAATTAAAAATTTACAGAACTAGTAAATTTACATAAAATTCTTACATTCAATGTCGATACATTCTTGAAACTTTAACTGATCTCTCGATAAAGATTTGAGCTAGTATTTGAGTGTCTACTTTAAATCTAGAGCCAGTATCGCCTTCATTGTAGATAATAAGGATATCAACTACAAATTTTTCCCAAAAAACTTATATAATTTTTCTGAAATTCACATATTTCTATCAATTTCTCGTTCGAAAATCAAATCACATAAAATATGAATAATTGCAAATAAAAAATACTTAAATTTACTTAATTAAAAATAATCTATAAGTATAAACAATTAGTTTCACTGTTTCTCTAAAATAATATATATATATATATATATATATATATATATATATATATATATATGTTGAGCTAGTATTTGAGTGTCTATTTTAAATCTCGAGCCAGTATCGCATTCATTATAGATGATAAGGATATCAACTACAAATTTTTCTCAAAAAACTTCTATAATTTTCCCGAAATTCACATATTTTTATCAATTTCTCATTCGAAAATCAAATCACGTAAAACATGAATAATTACAAATAAAAAATACTTAAATTTACTTAATTAAAAATAATCCATAAGTATAAACAATTGGTTTCGCTTTGTCTCTAAAATAATATATATATATATATATATATATGCTAGGACCAACACTTTTTGTAAAGTGTGTCTGAAATCTTTATATAAACTCCCTGTTGAATAACAATGGAAGCATCACACACTTCTCTCTTCTACTAATCTTTTTCTTGCTTGATAGCTCTACTCCTTCAATTATTCTATGATCTTAAGTAGGGAAAAAGAATATCAATGGTGAAGATGTGGAGGCTGCTCTTACTTGGGTTGTTTGCCATAATTAATAATCAAATATAGATCTAATAATTAGTGTGTTTTAAGATATTTTGAACAAGGAGCTAATGATTGAATAGAAGAATAAGAAAAAGGTATAACATCACCTTTTCACTAGGTATAATAAACTAGGTTTTTTTTTTTTTCATTATGATTCATATCAATATTATTCTCAATCAATAGCATAAAATAAAATAAAATATAAAAACAAAAACAAACAAAATAATAAGAATAATATGAAAAGTTGGTTACCTGGATAAATTAAGCCTCAAAGAAATTGAGAGAGAGAGAGACGACAGACAAAAAAACGAGAGGCTGTTAAGGTTTGGTCAAAAATTTGATTAAAAAAAAAACAGAAATGACAGACATAATGTGTTGTTGTTGTGTTGGATTTGACCAATTTATTATATGGGCTTATTGTAAATGGGCTAATTCAAGTCAAGTTTTTAATTTAGACTTAGGTTAAAAAAATTGTAAATGAGTTGATTTATATATATATATATATACTTGACATTCAATCTAACCCACAAAATACAAATTGAAAAAATTTCAAATCAACCTAACCCACAATACTTACTATAATTACAGTTTAACTACGAATTAGATTAGGTTGGATTATATTGAACGGTTTATGAACACTTTTATTATATGTTGTTAGGGAGCTCACACAAAATAAGCTACTTATTCTATTAATTCAAACATCACTTTATCACCCTTATAATAGTACCGCATGTCCACCTACTCTCATCCAATTGTCTGAGGCAAATCAATATAAAAGGAAAGATTATTAATCTTTACAGGATAACTAATTCTGCAACTTCTCATCTCTTTCTCTCACTAAAAAGTTTTTCTAGAACCAAGAAAATAATAAATTTCTTCTTCCTCAAGATTCATTCGTATCTAAGCTTCAAATTTTAAGTACCCAAGTATTTTCGTCAAGCCAAAAACTTAACCCTTTCATGTTGTGCATCCAATTTACAGGCTGAAAGTTGGTACTTCATAGTTTGGCCAAACTCATCCAAAAAGAGATTCAGTACAAAATACCTTGTCAAGTTCCAATCAACAAGTATTATCAAAGTTTCTCAAGTCTAATCCAACTGTAATCTTGTCATTCAAAAACTAGTTGGAATTGAGTTTTTCATTAAATTTGACAAGCAATTGATTCTACTAAAATTCAATTAAACTGAATGATTTTTTTCTGGTAATCTAAATATTAACTTAACCCATAATTAAAATTACTCAATCAAACCACTAATAAGTTACACGAAGGTCGCTCAATTAAAATTCATTAAAATCTTTTTTAAAATTTATTTAAAAATGAGTTAAGTATGAATTAATTAAAACTAGATTGGTTTAAATTCTTGAATTGCTTGTTTATATATAAGCTCGTGAATCAATTCACATATAATTTAATTAGATAGACATTTCTACTGCCCTAAACCATATAAAATTCACTAATTGCTATGATACAATTGACGCTATATATTTATTTTCCTTTATTAAAAAAAAATACACACTACTTGAATTAATAATATTATGAAAGTATTTATTATTTTGTATAATAATAAATATATATTTGGCTCGGTTCAAAAATTATAATAATTGTCTATTTTATTAGTTCATACAAGCTACTTAAGTCCAAAATTAAGATTCCAATGATCTAAAAATTTAATTTTATAAAATATCATAAATAATGATAAATATTATATATTAAATAAATATAAATTTTAAATATTATAATCATGTTATTAGTATATATAATAAGAATATAAAATTTTCAAATTAATAATATGAAATTTTTTGAATCTGAGTTTAAATAATATCTAGATTGTGTTTAGCTGGAATAAAAGACATTAATTTAAATAAAAAGTACATAAATTTAAATATGATTATAATAGGTTGATCACATTATAAAATTTAAAGGACTTGGAGTCCCTTTTAAGCTAGGAAGTCGATTGTACATTGCTGCCCCGTAAAACGTGCGCATGGCTTGCACAACCTTGCAAGAATAGAAAATAATGACCAATTGCCGTGCAGGTTGTTTTTCCTCTGATCTTCGCGACGAGTCTTTGATAGTCCGAAATTATTCTGTACAAACATATAGCATGAAATTTTTAAGTGAATTTAATTTATTATATAAAATTATAAATTAATTAATAATAATTTAATATATTAAAATATTAATTATAATATAAATTTTATGATTTTTAATATTAATTATTATTGGTTCATAATTCTAAATAATAAATTATATTTATTTAATAATTTTTTATGATATAGATATAAGTATAATATGTCATATTCAACATAGTTGATCTGAAGATAAATTAAAAACTTTGAGAATCTTTGAAAACACAAAATAAACATAAAATTCAAATTAAAAAAAAATAAAGGATAAATTAATTTTAAATTTTTGAAATTTAATCTAATTAACATTCTTATTTTTTTAAAAAGTTAATTAGTTAATCTAAATACTTTGATTCAATTAGATAATTTAATCATTTTATCTATTTTTTTTAATTTTTTCATTAAATTTTAGTAAAATAATAAAAATATCCTTACTCTTTCACTGATTATATTTTCGCTTTCTAAATAAATTACTTTTTAGTTCATTAAGTTTGACCTAATTAATATTTAAGTTCTTATTTTTAAAAATTTAATTAAAATAAAAAATATATATTAATATTTTTTGTATGAAATATTTATACTAATTTTATTATTAATTATATTTAATTTAAAATTAAAATAAATAAAACTACTTTTTATTTAATTAAAATAATTATTTTTATTTAATTATTTAATTTATTTTCTAATTTCTTGAAAATTTAATTTAAGATTAAAATAAATAAAATTACTTTTCATCTATTGAAAATTACTTTTTGTATATTCAATTCAAATAATTATTTTTTGTATATTTAAATAAATAATTATTTTTTTAGTACATTTAATTAAAATTAAAATAATTTTTTAGTACATTTAATTAAAATTAAAATAATTTTTTTAGTATATGTAATTAAAATTAAAATATTTTTTAGTATATTTAATTAAAATTAAAATAATTAAAAAATATATTTTTTCTTATTTTTTATATATATACAAGGTCCTTTTTTAATTTTAATTAGATATACATAAAAAATATAAATATTTTGATTAAATATATAAAAAATAATTATTTTAATTAAACAGGGAAAAAAATAATTTTCAATAGATGAAAGTAATTTTATTTATTTTAATTTCAAATTAAATATAAAAATAAAAAAATAAATTAAATAATTAAATAAAAAATAATATTTTAATTGAATTATTTATTTTATTCATTTAATTTTGATTAAATAAAAAAATAAAAATAAAAAAGAGAAGAAAAAGTGAAAATATGGCACGAAAAAATATGATATATTTTGATCATTTTACCATATATTTTTTAAAAAATTTAAATTTTTTAATGAAAAAAGTAAAAACATTATATTGAATCTAATGGAATCAAAATACATAAATTAACTAGTTATTTTTTTATAAATTAAAATGCAAGTATTTATTAGATCAAACCTTAAGAACTCAAAAAAGTAATTTAGGCAAAAATAAAACATAAATTAAACATAAGATAGATTAATTTTAACAGGTACTGCTAACATTAATAACATACTTGAAGTTCAACATCATATAGATATTTGAATCAGCTGTTATCAGGTTTTGGAAGTAGTGCTTTTTAGGTTATAGTAAGGTAGCAATGCCATTCAATTTCTGAGAAATCTACCAAATGGTTGATAGACTCGAACCCAAGTCCATTAACAGAGGGAGACGGGGACCAAGAAGGGGCCTGATCTTCTTAATCCCCAAAACTTTTCATTTTTAGTGTGTATTTTTAAAAATATTAGTTGTGAGACTATGTTTTGCGTGAATTTTAATTTAACTTGTATTTTCTTAAAATATTTTAACATATCAAATATATAAGATTAGGCCATGCATTGAGGTTGGCCCTCTCTTTTTTCTTAGGTAAAATATTTCCATAAATATATTAAATAAGTCTTTTAAGGGTTTAGTCTCACCATACAAGCATATCAATATAGCACTGTTGGAAGATAAATGTATCATTGTAGATTTCACTGTATCTTCCAATTTCCAAAGAAGCCAGATAGATCATATTAGTTGCTCCAACTATGTGTTGAATGCTAATACTCATTTCCCATCATTTGAATATTACATTTACATTTTTGGCATCATGATAGTCATATTCAAACAAGTGCCTGGCCTAGAAAAATGCAGTTTACAAAAAATTATGGGATAAAGAATGAACAATAGAGTTATGCAACTTTAACTCCACTCGGGCGCTTTCCTTCCATGGCATCCTTCTTATTGCGGCAGTCGGCACAAAGGAAAGGCCCTTGCCAGGGCTTTGAACTAGTGGAGAAGATTGAACCAGCATGAACAGATATGCCCTCACTCGGAGCAAGGTCGGCTTGACAGACAGCACATGTGAAAAGACCAGATGTTGATTGTGCTGTGGAGTCATCATTCCCAAGTCTGCAAGTCAATGGAAGAACATTTGATTAAGGAGTAATCATAGATGCAAGAAAAAAGTTACCGGAGATTGTTAGTACACATCAAATCAGAGATGGAAGAGTGAATACAGACAACACAACTTACATGTCAATTGCATATATAAAGTAACTAGAACTTATAAACTAAAAAGAACATACATTCTCTACATCCTGAAGTAGTCTGAAAGTCATTGAATTTGAAGATATCGGGCATTGAACTCGTGTGCAAATTCAACATTGATTAGTCTAAAAGTCTCGCAGTCACAAACTGCATCAAGACTTCCCCCACATGCACCCTTCTACTGGTGAGACCTCAAAGGCAGTTCAAGAACACCCACTTCCCACAACACCAAAATACTAAATGAACAAACAAATAAAAAGGAATGAAATGAATCATATGGTTTAATATACCATTGCACCTGCAGATTATTTAAGATAAATTTAGAGCTTGCAAGCTCTATAATTTGCTATTTAAGTTGCAATGAAATATTAACACTTGCCAAAGTATAAAGTTCAACTTAAAGACACTGTTCAGAAATTTCCTTTCTCCTTCTTGTTGCAAAGACTCGAACCTGTACTTACCAAGAATTTATCCCATAACAATCTGAGCCAAGGCTGGAATGCTTGCTTGCAAAAATCTCTTGCAGAGAGCATTAGCAATGAACAGTTTCACCTATTAATGAGAATAAGACTTTGGCCTCAATTTGCACTCCTTATCAAAAGACAGATTACCTACTTATACCTACTTATTAATATCTGGTTCCATGTCAATATCAATGAGCAGGACAAAATGGGCATAAAAGCTTTAATTTCTAGCCTGTGCTCATATTAGTAGTTCAGACTAAATTATCCATCTTCCTTGCTTTCAAAAAATCAAAACACAGGTCAAGCAACTCAGTTTGGATAGGTTCAAGCAATCAACAATCCAGAGCAAACAGAAAAGTGAGCCAAACCAGAACCAACCAATTCATAGAAATTGCAGCCAATACAATGCAAAATTCATGCAGATTTTGGTTTGGTTCATGAATTGTCGTTTGTTGAAACAGTTCTTCAAGGATTTTATATATGATTTTTCTTCTCAAGGACACTAGTAGCATGTGACACATATAGGGAATACATATGATTATATATTGACTCAAATTCCTAATTATGATACTTCGAAACTAGAAGCAGAATTAGCCTTCATGTAGTGATCATGATCACATCACTCATCAATATCAGAGGGTAATATTGCTATTTCATATGATAAGTGCACAAGGATTTTAATGGAATTTTCAACAGCCTCTCAACTGACGTTTACAGATTAGAATTTGTCAATTAGTAATTTCAAAATTAGGGCTTTAAGGTAATCATCAATTATAGGAAATATCAGAGGGAAATTTATCACTTCATATGACAATGGAGTGCAAGAGGCTTTTAAAGGAATTTCCAACATAGCTTCCAGACTAAAAATTACAGAATAGAATTTGTGAATTAATTCAAAACTAGAGCTATAAGTTAATAATCAATTATAGGAAATATTAAACACCAATATATCCTGTAGTATTAATTTATACCATGATAAATCTCAAACTTGAAATAGAAGCAGCCCAATAAAGTAAAGAAGTTTAAGATAATTGAAATACCTAAAATAGAATATATAACTATGACACATGATGCAGAAAAGGCAGTACTAACCTTTCAGCAAGCATTGCTGAGCCTTCTTCAAACAGTTCTTCCACTATACCTACAGAAGAAAGCTTGTTTGATAGCTTATTAGCAGAATCATGTGATTTCTTCCTGAATAATAAGGCTTTCAGCTTGTTCTGCTTCTTGGGAGGAGTTGGGGGCCGCATTGAATTATCAGGGGGAATTATGTCAACAACTATGCAGGTTGTATCATCCTTTAGTCCCCTTTTCCTTAATGCCTCCTAGAACAATCAAATGCAGCAAAAATTAATTTAAGCATCTATTAAAACACAAGCATACCACAGACCAAAATATTTTCACAGTATCTATGCTCATATATTAGCAGACAGGTTATTATAAATTGTGTGCTTGAAGAAAGGGCTTGCTAATTCAAATAGGACTAGTACAGAGAATTAGCACAAAAAAGGAATTTAATCACTTTTACTACTTGTCTAGCAGCAAGTTCTGCTGGCAATCCATGGCAAGATTTTGCTGCCATTTCTGAGGAAAGGGCATCCCAGATGCCATCAGAAGCAATTATAAGCCTGCCACCTGCATTTGAGAGCTTTTACATGGATTGGAGAAAGTTAGAGATCATGCTGTAAAAGACCTAGCAATATAAATGGACATCACACTGAAGATAGAAACATACAGATAAAAAAAATGTAGACAACGAAAAATGAACCTCTAACGCAAGTAGAACAAAAGGAATATGCTTACCTTCACTTGCTTGACATATGGAATGGGAACTATAAACTCCCCAACATCCATATCTCCAATTGACCTAGAAAGGCATAAACCTCCTGGCCAACAACGGAGTGGGCCAATCTGTAAAAGTTGAGCACAACATTAAGCCAAGCTGATATTGTTGAAAAAGATATTTGCTTATTTTAACACCAATCAGTGAGACTTCAATGATTGTTTATCAGAAATTTGTGAGAGATATTAAAGCATCTCACCTCAGCACCACCAACAATGCTTAACCTTCCAACTTCCCCACCACTTGCAGTCACACGTTGCCTCCTAAAGATAAAGCAGAACAAAATAAATTTCTGCTCAATATTGAGTAACAAATAATAAGGTATTCAAAATAGACACATACTCTTCCACATTCTCTTCAAGCCTATGATCCACAGTTAAGGAAGAAACAGCACCACCCTGAGCATCTAAAATACAACGCGAGTCTCCAACAGATGCAACAGTAACTGTCCATCCATCAACTATTACAAATGTTGCTGTAGTACCTGAAGTTTCTCCTGAAGAAATTTGCATGAAAAAGCAAAACATTAGTTTCATCTAAAGGACCAATATATATGGTGTAAAATGGAAAATTACAATAAAATACAACAACGAAGATTTGTGGCTAAATTCCATGCCTCTGCTCTGAAACTCTTTGTCAGTCTTCACAAACCCAGCAACCAATGCTCGAGGTAATGCTTGAAGCCACTCCGCCCGCCCAAGCCCACGAGGAAGTGCACCCAATACATGATTCAACAGATTCTCCCTAGTAAATATTGCTGCAGCATTTCCATTATGCCCATCGAAGATCTGATAATTAGAAGAGAGCAATTACTATTTCGCAGAACAAGAAAGATATAACTGAACCCAATAAACTCAAGGGTACAAGCACTGTAATTTTTATTCCATTGTAATTCAACTCATTTTCAAAATTTCAAAACTAAATATTCCATATATTTACTCTGAATGGAATCAAAACCAATATGAATATTCCATATATTTACTACAGCAGCAAAGATTTCATATGTTTGGAGCTATAATTCTCCTTGGCCATTTGCCAGAAAAAAAATCTCTAACCAAGGCCGACAATTTAATAAATTGATTAATTATTGGAAACTCCAACTCTAAAATCTTTAAGCTGATTCTGGTCAAATGCCATCACAACAGCTCCTCTTTATCCAAACCAAGATTTCCTACATCACATGCTCATATATCAATCTGAAAAAATAATTGCAATTTCTCAGGACTGAAAGAAATATAGAAGCTAGAGAAGGTAAGAATTACCGCAAACACAGAAAATGTGGATGATGAATTCCCTGGTACACGCTCACAATCAGTCTTAACGAGGAAATAATCTTCTCCTTTCCTAGACTGTCCAGCATAACCATATCTCAAAGTTGGCTTTTCCATCTTTTCACTCCTCATTTCTCTGCTGAGCAAAGCAGCAAGAGGCACAAGATTATCGCGGCGACGTCTCCCTTCTCTAGAAGCCATTATCTACACTTCAATGTCTTAGCTTCTGTGTCCAAGACCTCTAAACTTACCAAATGATTTGCCTCAAAAGCATATTCTAAATCCAATTTCCTTGAAACCAAGGATCTCCCAAAGCATAACAAACCAGTGCTCCTAGCTCACTTCAGGAACATGAGAAATTCAATTATCTTTCAAGTAACCACCAAAATTTCCAACTTGATCTGCAGTTGTCATTCCCATTATCATTCCCACAATAAAGGCAAAATGTTAAACTAAGATCAAGTAAATGAACCAAAGTACGTTATTGAACTAATAACAAATATACATATATCCCTTAGGTCCAGATTTTCTGTTTTAAGGATTGAATAGTTCACTGTTTAGCACTTAAACAGAACCTAATTAGAAATGCAATGAACATGCGATTCAGACTCCAGCAGACAAAGAAAGAGTTGGGAAAAGGAATGAAGAATACCAGCAAGAATGTCTGGCTGTGTGTTTTAAGCAGAAGCAAAAATGCAGATCTGATTGCGACCCAAAGCAAACCACCACCAGCACCGCCACGTTCAAGAAGAGATCATCCACAAGGATACGAAACGCGTTTTGGTGACAAGATATGAACTGGAATCCCCATTAAGCCTAAATGTGTTCAATCTAAAAAAATAATAAAATAAATAGAACTCATATCCCAGCTAAGGAAATAAACAAAATTAAAGTAACAAAAATTCAATTTTTAAGAACCAACACAGGTCAGCTTCTGTTCATTTTCCTCTACCAAACAGGGTTATTTTAAAAAAGAAAAGAAAAAATTGATTTCTTACTCGGTGAAAAGATCAAAACCACAGAGAAGGGTTGCTTAGAAAGACAACCTTTTTTATAATTTGAGAAGGAATGGAGAGGCAGAAAGTGGGTTTTGCTGACTCTACAAAGCAATCTCTCCACATACCCACATTCCCCTTTCTGTTAAAAATCTAATCTTTTTTCCTCCCGAGAAAAATGCTTCTTACCCTTCAAAATTTTTTAGGAAAAAGTTACAGAAACAGAGTTAAAAGTAAGAACAAGAACCAAACCATGGAAAGCCAACATACAAAATATAGCAAATTTAGCAGCTTCTTCAGAGATAACTCGATGCAGAGAGACTGAGAGAGTGTTTATTGATTAGATTCCTTTTGGATCAGAGAAGAGAAAAAAGGGATAGTGTCCTGGTGCTTGCTAATGCTGGTGGTGGGTAACTGTAAAATCAGAGCAAAAATGGTAGTGTGTGGGGACCACATGCAATATAGGATTGAAACTGTAGGTATATTGAGAGAGAGAGAGAGAGGATATATATATGTGGCAGTGAGTGAAAAGCTGACACGGATGAAAGACGGTGCATGTGTTTCAGTGATAGCAATGATGACGGCGGGTTAAACCAATCGGTTAATAATAAAATCAATAAATAAAATGAATTTTGAATAAAATTTGTATGGATTTAGGAGTTTATTTTTTACTCATTTTACAAAAATATATATATATATTGAAACTTATTTAAAAAATTATATTTTTCATTAATTTAAATTGTTTTAGTTTAAAATCATTAAATTTTTAAAATTAAATGTAATGAAATCAAATGAATTAGTGAAGTGCATAGAGTCAACTCATTAAGAATTTCATTTGAATTTTCAAATAATTTTAAACTAAATAAAATTCAATTAAATTTGTAAGTCAAATCAATTAAAATAAATTCAAAATGAATGGAATGTCATATATATATATATATATATATATATATATATTTAAAAATTAAATTTATATAATTTTTTATAATATTATATTTAAATTTATTATATTTTTTAATTAATTATATATATAACTATATTATGGGATCTCGATTGATTCAGTCGATTTAATTAATTTAATTAAAAATCTAAATTTAAATTGATATGATGACCTAATTAATTTTTTTATAAGGGTTAAAAAAAATCTTTATTTTTATGTAAATTGTGAGTGTTTACACAATGATCTTTAGGTAAAAATAATTATAAATTAACAATAATTTGATCTAAACATTATATTGGATCAATTTGAAAATTATGATATATAATAAGGTTAATTTATATATTTTTTATTTTTATTAATATTTAAAATTATTATAAAATAATATTTAAATTTAAAATAATAATAATTTATATATTAAAAAATATAAATTAAATAAAAAATAAATTTAAAACCCGAAAACTAGTTGAATTTATACTCCAGTGAAAAAATCACTCCTACCTGGCATATGCAGTTGGTGTGTAGGGATAGGTTTTGTATTTTTGGTGGTCCATTATTATTATTATTATTATGAAAAAAAATAAGGTAAATGTATAAATAAGTCTCTAAATTATATTATTTTGCTCAATTAATTTTTTTTTATAATTCAAATAAACTTCTAAATTTTTTTATTTTGATTTAAATAAGCCATAGAGATATTAAATTTTCATTCAAATTGAACTTATTTGAATCAAATTAAAAAATTTAGATGCTTATTTATATTTTTGTCTTTTTTTCAATTTAACTTTATCTTTTTTATTTTTTTGTTTTTCATTACTATATATTTTTTATATAATTTAATTTAATAAATAAACAAAATTCTATTTTTATCTTTTATTTATCTTTTTAGTAATAGGTAATATCATAGATAATTTTTTCATATCGTATTAAATTCATATTTTTATTCTAGTTAAATTTTTAAATAAGAAAAAATTCTTATTTATAGTATAATTTTAATAGTTAAATTTAAATTAATAAGAAAATGAGCAAACTCATTTATCAACTAAATTAATATTTAGAGTTAATTTTATTTTATTTATTATAAATATTAAATTAAAATTTTAAATTGAATGATATTTGATGATAAAAAATTATTAAATTTTTTATTTATTAAAGTATAAAATATAATATTTTGAAATTTTAGAAATTTTATATAAAATATAAGATATGTGCTTTAAATATGTTTATTTATTAAATTAAAATATAAAATATAATTTATTTATTTATTAAATTAAAATAAATAAAAAATATATATTGGACAATAAAAAATTTGGAAAGAATAAATAATAAAATAGATAAAATTAAATTAAATTAAAAAAGATAAAAGTATAAATAAATCTTTAAATTTTTTAATTTGGATGAAAATTTAATTTCACAATTTAAATTGAAATTATTTGAGTCAAATTAAAAAATTCAATAATTTATTAAAGTCAAATTTAAAAATTTATTTGAATTATATAAAAAAATTTAAATGTGTAAAATAATATAATTCAATAATTTATTTATACTTTTATAAAAATAATTATAATAATAAACATGTTTGATTTTGACGGAGGGGACCACTTTATAAATACAGGGGCCAATAACATGTTTTGTCAGGTGATTATGTTAAGAGGCCATGTCTTTAGGTTAATGGGTAATTACTAATTAGGTTAATGGTCCCAACTTGAATTATTGTGTTAAATTAATAATTTTGATAAATTAATAAAATAATATTTTTTAAAAATTATTATATAATTATATAATTACAATTCATATTATAAATTAATAATTTATCAATATTATATATATAATAAATTATAATATATATTTTATTAAAATATAATTTTAAAAATTATTTAAAATATAAGTAATTATAATCATTTATTTTTTATTTTTTTTATTTTTTGAAGGAAAAGAGGAATATATTACTGATTAGAAGTTGAGCCTCGAGGACACTGGGCAAGAATTAATCCATCAAGCTTGCCTACCATTTTTCCTTGAAAAAACAGCCAAGACGTGCCATACAATCAGCATACCGTTTTACATGCGTAAAGCAGACATCTTGAGAAAGCAGGCTACGAACGTCATCAAGAAGTCCAGCTGAGAGCGCCCTTCGTTTTCCTTTTCCAACCTCTGAACCAGAAATAAATAATCCGTCTCAATTTCAGTAGCAAACAAGCAGACTGCCTCATCCAGATTAGTGCATCACGTACAAAGAGAAACAACTCCAACACTGCAGGACGTCAAAAC
Organism: Aleurites moluccanus; assembly: GCA_948193065.1. Lineage (NCBI taxonomy): Eukaryota > Viridiplantae > Streptophyta > Magnoliopsida > Malpighiales > Euphorbiaceae > Aleurites > Aleurites moluccanus. The sequence continues at coordinate 66,651 of CANXYC010862454.1, read as the reverse complement.
ATCCTAAACTTGAAGATATAGCAGCCATCACAAAACCCAAACTGTCCCTGATTACCACTCCTACTGTATCCTTCCGTGAATCAAACAAAAACCTGCATCCACGTTTAGTTTAAGCTTTCCTGCTGGAGGCCTCTGCCAGCGTTGCCCTGCAAACTCCTAAACTACCTGCCCTGATAGAGACAGGATACTGACTTATTGACTACAAGGGGAGGAGGCGGCACCACATCTTCCCAAATTTTTTTCGTTTGTATTCCGCCATTTTTGATCCAACACTGAATGAAAAAATAGCTCTTTGATTTCTATTCCACCATATATAAAATTTTAAATTACTAACTCCCTTCTTTTATTAAACCTTCTCATCTGTGGTTGGGCATCTTGTATATAATCAATGAGGGATTCATATCTTAATACTCTTTATCAAAAAGCAACAAGATCAAAATAATTTTTTCTAATTGGTTGATACAATTGAATGCAAATTTATGATGACTGAGTTAATAAAATTGAAAGAAAAATTGAAATCGCAATTTAAATTATGAAAGAATAGTGATAAGTGTATAAATCATTGTCCCGCTATGATACTATCTTATAAATATTGAAGTTTATATAATATTGAAAGTATTAAGATGTTGAATGAGTTTATATATAATTTATTTCTCTAATATTAATAGTTAGTTTTGAGATTAACACTCTTGAGAATATATAAACTCTCAACATTTCTAACATAGTATCAAAGTAGAAAAATAATTCATATTCCAATTAAATCATAATTTAGATTAAAATTTTAATTTTCAGTATATTCCGGGTTCAATTTAATTTCAATTCTTACTCCATGTTGGGTTCAATTTCATTCCGTGATGGGTTGATAAAAAATTATTTTGACTTATTATCACTTGAGGGGAGTATTAAGATATAATTAATTTCAAATGAATTAAATACAAAATATTGAATGAGCTTGTATATAATTGGATTTTTTAAAACTTATATACAATTGAGTTTTTTAAACTCAATAGTTAGCTTTTGAAGTTAGTACTCCACTTTAAAAGTCAATTTATTGAAGTTGGAGAGCCGATTATATATAAATTCATATAACATTTTATATTAATCTAATTGGGCTTCATATCTTAACATGTCTATAATTAATGTACTCTTTTCGTCACATAATAAATATTTTAATTTTTTTTTGATATATCTCAATTTAATTGTTACGTTTTCTAATTCATGCAATATTTTATCTTAATATTATAATAATACTTTTATTAAAAAAATGTGTTAAAAATAAATATATAGAATGTGAGAGAATTCGTTAGATATAGAAAATTAAAATAATAAAAAAATTAGAAAAGATAAAATAAATAAATAAAAAAATTAATAATTTTATATTTTATAATTAGAACGTTTATTGTGAAATAGAGAGTAATTACTTTTTCATTGGTTTTATAATTTAAATATAAGATTTTTTTAAGATTTTAAGTAATAATAATTGAGTTATCTTTTAACTCCTTTTTAAAAAAATGTTTGAAATTCTATTTTCTGACTGAAAAAACTATCAAGTAATATTTAAATCCACTTAATTTGGCAAGTTTTGTTTTTTTTTTCTCCAACTAAGGGTCTTAAAATTCAATGGCATGATAAAGAGAACGTATGGCCAACTTGAAAATGGCACAAAGCAAATTACTGTAACAGCATATGGTAAGGACTTGCATCTTTTTTAGGTTACAAGAATTTCCAACTTTCAGCAGCCAAATAAACATTTAAATTTACCAATCATTTATTCCAAAAAAAAAAAAAAACAATTTTCTTGAGCCAAGTGATGAGCAGCATGTGGAGAGTACCCTCATATACATTTGCATAAATTATAATCCCCTAAGGCTTGATTTTGGCCTTTGTAATTGTAGGCTATAGGCCTCAAAGCGCTACTATGTATAAGTAACCTGCCTATGATTAAAAAAATAATGTCCTCTAAGCCTTCCTCTTTGCAATTATCAAAATGCATTTAATTTCTCGACGTTATTAACTTATTATAAAGGGTTAATTACTATCCATAACCTTGTCTTTTAGTCATACTGCAATCTTTTTCAAAATAAAGAGGTTTCAAATTTAAACAAATTAAATTTATATAAAAAAAAAGTTAATTACTAAAATAAAATTTCAAGTTTTTTTTTTTAAAAATAAAATCAGAAAATTAATTTAAATAGGTCAATAAAATTTTTATATAAACTCTAAATTTAGATGAGTCGAAAAAAAAAATTATAAAAAATTAAATTTAAATAAATGAAGTAAAATTTTTTTATAAAACAATGATTTTTTTTTATTGAGATAATCAAATTCCAACTAAACCACCCATGGCCCCGTCCCGGCCTTTTGACTGAATTTGTAATTACAACTAATCCTTTCAATTTTAAAGTGTTAATATATATAATCATTATTTAATAAGAAAATTATCTTTATTTTTAAAAAATACATTAATGGCGGTTGTAGAGTGGTACTACTTTCTTTTTGGGAAAAATATATAAATATCTCCTTAAATTATAATAAAAATATCATATTAATATATATATTTTTTAAAAAACATAAATATAATCCTGAAATCATAAAAATTGAATAGAGCGTTTCTCCTTCATTTATCTATCTAATAATTTTTTTTTATTAATAAATATATTTAAAAATTTTTAAAATATTTTACTTTATATTCAAAAATTATAAATAAATAGTTAATAGGATTCTTATAAAATTTAATTTATTTTGACATGTTAAAACTTAAAAAAATAATTATTTTTCAATTTATCATAAATTATTCAGATATAAATTTAATTTTTAAAAATTCTTAAAAATTATTATTTAATTATTAAAAATATTATTATTACATATAATTTCACTAAATATAAACTTAATTATATACATATATATATATATATATATATATATATATATATAGTGTAAATTAATTATTAACTTAAATAATTTTATTTTTTACTCATTTATTAATAATTTAATTATTTTTAAAATATTTATAATATATTTTCTTCAAATAATTTTATTAAATAAAATTTTAATTTAAAATAATTAAATTTAATTTTTTTTATTATTTATATAATTACAAAAATAAATTATTTAAAGCATATTATATTAAGAATAAACTATTTATGCACTTTTTCCCTTCTTTTTCTTTATATGGTGTAGACCGGAGAGAGGCAAGTATTCGTGAGTTGTAATCACAGAACCAAATTGGGAATACTATGTGGCAGATAAAGCAAGCATTTAATTTGGGTGTCAGATTAGAAAAATGGCAGATTGCAGAAAAAAGTAGTTGTTGACGGGAGTTAATAAAGATAGCCACATCCACTGAGCGTGAGGCTCTTAATGTTTTTCCTTTTAATTTAAAATTGAATCATCACGTCAAAGTATAATAAATATCTACGTGATGGAGAATTGAATATGAAATTTAAAGAATATCAATATTTTAACCATAATTTTATTATTAAATCAAAATCTCTATAGATAATTACAACCTAAAATTTGAGAATTATTTTTTTATAGACTGAAAATTAAGTGGAAGTAAAAAAAAAAAAAAAAAAAACACTATGGGGAAATTAAAGAGAGGAAAAGATAATTATAGGCTGAACATAAGAAATAAACAGCATTTTTGGCTTTTGGCTCATTCAGTACAACTACAATATGTAAATAATTTTAAGGTTGTTTGGAGACAGTAATTAAAATTGGAATAGAATTTTCATTCTAATTCTAATTCTTTAAAATTAAAATTTTATTAAAATTATAATTCTAACATTTGTTTTACATAAAAAATTAGAATTAAAATTAAAATTAAATAAAAAATTAGTGACGATAAAAATATTTATTTGAGTTAAAAGTGATGGTGGGGATGGTGGTAGATCACCGGCGATGATCGTCAGGCATGCCACCACCGCCGATTATAACTTTGGAGATAAAGGTGGCGGTGACGGTAGTGCTGGGGTGACGGTGACGGTAGGAGAAAGGATTATAGTGGTGATTATAAAATTATAATTTTTATAGGTTGATAATGAAATTATGAAATTAATTTTTTAGTTATATTATAATTTTATGAAATTGTAGATAGAATTCTAATTCTAATTTTAGATAGCTGTCAAACACTATAATTAAAAATTTCAATTTCAATTCTAATTTCAACTCCAATTTCAGACTTTCCAAACGGAACTTAAAAACTTTTCAAATAATATTTTATTTTGTTGTGAATTATAACAAGAAAATTTAATATTAATTAGGATTGTGGGCCAGTGATATATTTGATTTAAGTCATATTTTTTAATATTTATTATATACAAGTCAGTTGAAAAAATAATAAAAAAATATAAATATAACTCAACTCAACTTAATTTTAATTTTAAAATTAATTAAAATTAACTATATAAATTTTTTATTTTTATAATACGTCTTTTGATAAATATAATGCTTCTAAAATCCCTTTATTTTAATTTTTCATTACAGGTATTAGCTGTTAACTGCTAATTATGATTGTTATTAATACTTGATTATTTGAATATTTGGTAAAATTATTATTAATTATTAGTTGTTAATATATTTAATAATCATTAAGAATAATATATTTAATAACCATTAACAATAAATATTAATACTTATTTTTTATTTAAATACTATTTTTAAATTATAATTCAATCTTTTTATTTAAATAAATATTATTTTTTTTTTAAATTTATAAATTGAAATATTTGTGTAACTATTTAATTATTTAACAACTAACGGATAAGATTAATCAAATGAGATTGATATAGCAGTTGATAATCAAAAAGTTATTACCTCTATCAAAAAGTTTTGTCAAATAATCATTAAAACATAATGTATTTCTCTCATCCAAATTAATTTAAATTTATTCCTCATTTGCTTTTTTTCCTTTGTTATAATGTACTTAATTTTTTTAATAAAAATATTCATAAATTTTTATCTCACATGTTTAATCCATCTTAATTTTTTTTATCTTATTTTATTATTAATCAACGCGACCCCAATTTATTTCTAATGATTTTATTATGTATTTTATCTGTTATAATATGATATATCTTAATATTTTCATTTCGACAACACTCATCTTTAATATATATTATTATTTTATTATCCAATACTCATTATCATACAACATCGTTGATCGAGTAAATATATATTTTACTTTATATAAAATTTTGAGATTTATAAAAATACAATTACATGAAATTTTTTTTGATAAGTTAACTTCATAGAAGTTTAATGTTTTAGAAATTTACTTAACATAACAAAAAAAAAAAAAAAGATTTTGGATTTAATTTTTATTAAATATTTAAATTCAATATGTAAGAATTGTTTAGTTATTAGTATGCAAAATTTACTTGAAACATAAGAAATAATTTTTAAACTTAATTTTTATTGGATGTATAAATTCAATATGTATGAATTTTTAATTTTTAATTACTTGCGCAAAATTTATTTTGAAATAAAGTAAAGGTGTCAATAAAAGGAAGGATTTGATCAACAAGTTGCCATAGCTCTTAAAAATAATTTAATAATAAACATATTTAATAAATTTAGCTTTAACTTTTATTCAAAAATTTAAAATTTTAAAGTATTAATTTAATAATTTTCTAATGAGTATCCTAAGAGTACTCGTTAAGAACGGTATTTAAAATAAAATATAATTATAAAATAATTACTATAAATAAATATAAATAAATTAATATAAAAATGAGCTGAATGAAAAAAAAAATGTTAATAAAGTTATATTGGTACAATCACTATAATCTAAATTGATAGGTTATAATCTCTATTTTTCACTCGTTTATTTTATTTTTATATTTACTTATTTAATATTATTTGAATTTTCAATTTTTAACGGATGCTCTTAAGACACTCGATAGAAAAACCGTTAATTTAATATACTATTTAACTCAATCTTAATCCCAAAAATTAATTAGTATCAATTATATAGATTCTTTATTTATATAATTATTTTAAGAATCATATTGGATCAGTCAGATCGATTTAACCAAAAATCGATTTTATTTTTGGTCTACTTTAATTTTTTTTATCTGATTTTATAGAATCGATCTCAGTTCGATTGAATCAATTAGATAATCGGTTAACCCAAAATCAATTCAATTAAATATTAACTTTCAATTAAAAAAATATTATTATTGAGATTTGAACCCCTAACCTATGGAAATATCTTATGGAAATATTTATTACAACAATAATCATCTAAATCAAAGATCAAATATTCTTAATTTTATGATAAATATATGTATATATATATATTTATAACTTTTACCCATAAAAATATATTATTTCACTTAAAATAAATTATATTATAAAATTAGTTTTAATAACCACCTTTCAATTTAAGTTAACAATAAAATTTAAATATATCATAAAATAAATTTAAACTCTTTAGCACATAAATTAAATTTCTCCCATTTTTATTTACACAAAAAAATTTGTTACTTTTAAAATTCTTATTACCTATCTATTATAGTATTATTTTAAATTTTAAAATTATTTTTATATTATTTATTAAAAAAATTTATTATATTCAAATTTTATTTCATACATATTATTCTATTAATTTTTTTATAAAATTTATATTTTTATATTATATAATAATAATTTAATTATTTTTTATTAATATTGGTTCAATCTATATTTGATCCAATTGAATCTATAACCTTTGATCATTTATCTCCACATGTTCAATGGTCGAACTGAATATGAAAACATTATTTTTTAATGATTATTGAATATATCTTTCTGATAATTGTAATTTCTATAAATCATAATATTCAAATTTTTTCAAGATAATTTAAGTTTATTCCTTATTTTTTTTATTCTATATTATAATGTATTCAAATTTTTTCAAGCTAGTTTAGATTTATTCCTTATTTTTTTATTCTATATTATGATATACTTAATCTTTCTAGCTGAAATCTTTTACATTTATATTTTATATGCCTAAATCATTTTAATTTTCCTTTTTTCATCTCATCCTATTTTTTCTTATCTCATCCTAATTCAATATAACTAAATCAAAATTTATTGATTTATATAACAAAAATTTTAAGCTTAAATATTGTTGAGTGGAATAGAAAATATTTTTTATATATTAAGATTTTTTATTAAAGCATATGCAATATCAAAATGCAAGAGTCTATGGAAAGATTTATTTTCTATTATACATAAATGATTTGGAAGGTATTTGGTAAAATTAAAAATTAAATATTAAAATAATAAGTGATATAATGTTTAAATTATAAAATATTTAAAAATTTAATTACTTATTATATTTAATATAAATTTTAATTAAAAATTTTGATTTATCATTTTAATTTAATTTAAATTTTCAAGATAAATATTATTAAACGTCTTAAAATGATTAAGTATTAAATTTTTTAATTTAAGTGTTGAAAAATATTATTAAAATTATTTTAATTTTATACTTAAAAAATTAATATAATGAAATTCATAAAACATTATTATAGTAAAAAAAAAAAATACAGTGAAAAAGTAAAAGGTATGCTAGTTCCACACAATAATAATAATAAGAGAAATCTTGGAGCTGGAGCTAAAGAGTTATTGGTTAGGTGCCTTGGATCAATCATCAAAGTTTGTCCCTTGTTAAAATTCTTTCTAATGCTTTTATTAATAAATTACCAAAAAACATTTAAAAAAGAAAAAGGTCAGAAATTTATTTATTATATTATATGTACTGCTGAACAGGCTGTAAAGAATTGGTCTTTCTTGACCCTACAAACATTACCTGTTTGCTCCAAATAAAAGGAACAATCAACAACTGATCACACCCTGCCAGGGACCCACTAATATCAGCTCTCATATGGCTCCATAAATTTCCCTCTCTCTTTACTTCCTTTTTTGTTTGGGCAAATTGGAGAGACTGAGAGCTAATTAACAATATTTTACAATATTACATTTTATATTATTATTATTATTATTATTATATGAAAGAATTTCAGAGTCTGATTATTAAATTAAAATTTTATTAAAAATAAAATTTATTAATACATTTTTTTATAAACTATTTATAACTATTTAAAATAAAAATTTAAAACCTAATTTAGAGAAACAAAACACATTTTCATTTAAATATCAAATATTTTTATTTTTTTATTTGAAATTAAAAACTTAATATACTACATTAAAAAAACACTTTTGGATCTTCTATTACACCCAGATATATAGTTTTAAGGGACCTTAGGTTTCATACAAGGAAGACAAAAGATTATTCTTCATGCCTTAGTGCTACTGTATTAAAAGAGAGGTTAAATTGTAGTTGGCATTGTAAATGTGACTTTTGTAATGTGTATTGTATGTTTGTATAAAAATGGTATTTGAAACACAAAATTTTATTTATTCAATCACATGATGATCTATATAGGAGAAACTTTGTTAATATTTGTTTCCCTAACTAATCTTGATTTGAATAAATTTTAACCTACATTCTTAAATCGAGAGTTATGAATATTACATGAATATAAATCGATTAAATAATCATATTTAAAATAATATAAAAGAATTTTAATTTTAAATTTTTAAGCAGGTAAATCTTTATTAATTTTTATTTAACAAAAAATAATTTTAAAGTAATAAATTCATTTGATCAAGGATACTAATATTTAATTTAATACCATTGTTATTGTTGATTGTCAAATGTTGTTGGCGAGAGATTGAGATTGCAAATTGATGTATGTGTATCATTAAATCAATGTAGAAGTTGGTTGTCTTACTAAATTGGGTTGTAAAGATGTTTTGATCTGCATTTTGAAAATTTGAAAATTACAATTGGACAAACCTTTCAACCAAGATTGAAAAATAAAACATAAGTGTGTATCATAAAAAATTCTCCATATCTTCTAATACTAATTATTAATAAGGCTGCTTCTATGCAATCCGAATCTTCTGTCTCATTTAATATCTTATCTCTTATTTCACGTAGTTTAACTTACACTTCTTTGCTTTTTTTTTTTTTTAATATTTTAGCAGCTAATAATTTTTCATTAATGATATAATGCACAAAAAAAATACGTGAGATATGATACCAAATAAGAGAGAGAATCCAAATTGGCTCCTCTTACTCTTAAAAAAATAATAATTTAGACTTTTTTTTTTTTTAATAGTAAAAGGCCACTCCCTATAATTTAATTGAAAAATAAATTCATGTTGGACAGAAAAAATGGGCCTCTGCATTTGCGAAGTGTTGTGAAGGAGTTTGCCTCAAAATTCTACAAAGAAATTTATGGGTGTTAATTGGGCCAAACAGAGCCCTAGAAAGTCCAGCCCAAACTTAACCCTACAGTCTCTCAGTCCACAATACAAAGCTATCATACTGCTAAGAAATTAAATTGCAAGTTTTTCACCAAAATTTAATTTCAAAAAAAATTATTTTATCTATTATTGTTTAACATAAAAAAGAATAAGTACATTTTTTTTTAATTTCACTAGTGAATAATTTATTTTCTAATATTCAAAAATTAAAAAAAAATATTTTATATATTAATATTTTAATAGTAACTTTTCATGTTGGTGTTATATTAAACTTTTAGTAGCAAAATGATTAGTTTTTACCAATAGTGAAATATAACTTATATTGCATAAAATAATACATTTAACTATGGATTATATATGAAAAGTATTTGATTTGACAAGTTAAATATATTTCAATAAATGTGATGATTGTGATATGTTATATAGTTTGGGTCATGTTGACTTTCATGTTTTGAATAATTTAGAAGCATTCAACAAAAATGATAACTAAAATCCTAATGTTTGACCCTAAAATGCAGATCCAAAAATATGCTTTGATAATTCAATTCAAAGCAGTCACTCTCATTGTAATTATTATTATTATTATTATCTTTATTAATTAATACTCTAACAATTAATGTCATGTTATTTTTCATTACATTAATTAACATCACATAAATTACACATGCAATTATTATTAAATATTCCATTGAATGATTTATTTGTGTATATGTTTTTGAGTATTGATGAAGAGGAAATTTTATTGTTAGTGAGGTTTAAATTTATAACTTACAAAGTTCTTATATATATATAATGATCATAAAATGTTATTTTAGATAAATATAATTAAATTAATTTTAAAAAATAGTAAATGTTTGATATAATATAAACAAATGTTATATATATTATTGAAGATAATTACTTAATATACTAATACTCATTAAAATTAAATAAATTAAATATTATTATCTAATATACATCAGATAAAAAAAATAATGATAACTCAAGAATTAGCTTGATTATAATAGATAAAAGAATTTATTTTTTTTAATTATTAATTAAGATTTAAGTTTTGAGATTAATATTTAGAAGATAATTCATTTATTCATAATTCAAATATGAAAGTGCACCAAAAAATTTAATTTTAATTGATATATAAATTAATTTAAAAAAAAAAGAGATTTTTCTCTTTTAATAATTCTTATTAAATCTCAATTTCTAATGAAGTTAAGTTAATTGACTCATTTTTAATTATTATTACCTTCATTTATATGAAGTACACAATTTTTTTTTTATGTGTAAAAGATTACATAAAAAATCATAGACGAATACATCATAGACTAAAATTAAAAAAAAAAAAGGGATATATTCTATATAATTATACTTTTTATTCCCTTTTTTAGTTAAAAAAAAATAAAAACAATTTTTTAAGCAATAAATTAAAATTATAATCAATAATCTATTAGAATTAATGATTTCTTAAAGATTTATTTTTCTGATCATTGAAGTAAAATTAATTTTGGTATATTTTCGCTCTTAACATGTAAGTTTTCTTTATTTCTTTCTAATTTAATCAATGCAATATTGCATTAAATTTAATAAGTCTTTTTTTATTATCTTGTTTATTTCTTTTTTACTTAACAAAGAAAAGTTATCTAAAAATTCAAATGATTTAATTTTTGTTTATTTAATTAATGAAAAAAATTATTAATCGATGAGTTTAGAAATTTTATGCATCGATTTTTTCTCTCTCAAATTTTTGTATTAGAAATTTTAAGCTTAGCTTAGACTTAGACATCATCACTATCCTAACAAAGCTGCAAAGAGATTCTTCAAGCGTCAGCCCCCTTGGCTATTCACCATCTTGTTCTTTTTAACATCTAAACCCCAATAAATCCTAACAAAGACCATTTTTTTGGTCTTCTTCACTCCATGTTCTTTGGTTAGACAAGATCAAAGATTTTCCCTTTCTGGGTCTCGGATCTTGTTACCCTCCATATCCCAATTAGACCTCTTCAAAAGGGAGTGTCTTTCACGTCATATTCACAGTCGCAATCCAAAAAAAATTCACTTTCTTCAAAACCCTTCAAAGAAGCTAATCCATCCTTTCAAAATTTAGCCCCATCAGGTCAATGTAATGGGAAAAGGATATATTTAATTTTCTACCCGTAGCTATATATAGATCTGCCATGGGGGGTTTCTTTTTTATTAGCATAAAGTTTATTGATTTCTAGAGAGGTTTCAAGAATGACAAGAGGTGGGGAATCATCCTGTAATCGAACTCCCAGGGAGTTAATATGTCATGCTGGTGCAGGTGCTGCTGCAGGTTAGCTTAATAAAGTTCAATTTTCTAGTGAAATGACGTTTTGTTTATGAATTTTTGGGTTAGGGATTTTGTATATAATTCAACCAAGACTATAAATTGAGTTAGTTCATAGTGGATAGTGGGTTCTGTTTTGTTAATTGATAATTGCTACTTGATTTTTGAAACTAGGATTAGTGTCTGGGTAAATAATAGATTTTTGTATTTTGATGGGTGGTTGATGATACTTGCAGGTGCTATTGCGGCTACTTTCCTTTGTCCATTGGATGTGATCAAGACAAGGTTACAAGTCCATGGATCGCCTGCAACTCCTAATTCAGGCCGAGCAGGTATTGTGGATTCTGTGCACTCGAATATTATGTTTATTGGTGGTTTTTGGAACTATGAATTGGTTTATTTGGAAGCAATCTGGTAGAAGTTCTGGTGGAGGTGCCTTGGCATTAAGTGAATTGACCATTTGGAGGATATATCATTTATTATTGAACATCATGAAACTAGAACCCTGATTTTTGGTTTATGGTTCAACAATTTGCATTGTTTTTTGTTAATTAAGAGGTGAACGTTTGTCATTTTAATTTACTTATGGTTTTTCCATATTAGACATCAGTTCACAAACTGTCATAACTAATGTTTTTGGTTTAAATGAAGACTTCAAAATCAAAATTCTAGCTTCTTTAGCTTTTTCCACTATCAAATAAGTATGTGTTATATTCTCTATTTCCTCTATGTAGCTATTATTGATTCAGATAAAAGTATAAGTATGATAGTTGAACTTGATTGGACAGCTACAATTCTAATGATGGGCTTTTATTCCCAAGTATCTGCCAGTTCCTTGCTTATCTTATTAATAAGGGACCATTCTTTATTCTGGTCACTTTTATCTGTACTCAGGTAGCATCATTATGACGAGTCTCCAGAATATAATCAGGACTGAAGGTTTTAAGGGATTGTATCGCGGTCTCTCTCCAACAATAATAGCCCTACTTCCAAACTGGGCTGTGAGTATTACTTTCATAACTTGTTTGTGTTAGGCCAGTCCCTGAAATGAATTTAGGTTCTTGTAATTTGATTATTTGGGCTAACTATGTAAGGTGCTCTCTGATCCTTGACAAGAAAAGTGTTATTTTTTGGAGTCTAATCCACCTTAGATAACACGCCTCTATGGTTCAACTAATTACAGTAGATTGGTCAAGTCTTTAATATGCTTGAGAAAAAGAAGAAGAGCATCAATATGAAGCTATACCTTTTCCATCTTCTTTGCAAAGTATCTTATTACGAGTCCCTCCAGCGCATTCTCTTTATCATATTACTGGGGATACAATAGGATTAAAATGGAACAAACTGCCAACTTTGATTTTTCATATCTTTAAAATTTTAGGAGGAAAGACTGGCACTACCTCCAATAGAGAGAAAAAAGGGTTACCGTGTTTTTCTTCTAATCTAAGGGTCTATGGTGTCTTTTCTCTTGAATTGATTAAAGGACTTTCTTAAAGTCATGCTTCATTTCTTTCTCTGCAAACACATGGAAAATACCATCTTATGTCCTCCAGTTTTTTCCAATGACAACTGTGCTCATTTTATTTTGTAGGTTTATTTCACAGTTTATGAGCAACTCAAAGGCCTACTTCTTTCACATGGTTGGTATTTTGCAGTGTTGCTTTTTTGAAAATTGTGCTGTGCTCCTCTTGAGTTCCTTTACAACCTTGTTGTATTAACTTTTTTATTTTTTTATATGTCTTTCTCTAATCTACAAGGGATTCTGGACTTTGTTTGTTTGCTTGGTTAGTTATTTTTTTTCTTTAATACTATGTTGTTTCATTGTAGGTAATGGTAATAGCGAACTCACAGTTGGTGCAAACATGGTAGCTGCTGCTGGAGCTGGGGCTTCCACAGCCATCGCTACAAATCCACTGTGGGTTGTGAAAACCAGACTCCAAGTAAGTCTAGCTTGGTCATATGTATATATAAAGTATTATTTCTTTTGAACATGTTGAATACTAAAACATCTATGGTTCTTTAAATCACTATGCTTGTTGCGTCAATTGATGGTTGCTTTTAAAAATTACTGCCAGTGACAGAGCCAGGATTTAGAATCTGTGGACTCTAAGAAAATTAGATTTAAATTAATAAATTTGTGCAATTTTTTTAAAAGAAAAATTTTTAACTTTTTTATTTTTGATATTAATAAATCTCTTAAATTTTTTCATTTTTCATTCTTATCATTAAAGTTTTTGAATGTGTTCTGTTAATAAAGTTGTTATTTTAAATTTTTAATAACGTACTATTATAAAATTTAGGCTCAATAGGCAAACTTAGATAGTTTTAAGTACTCAAATGTAATTTTTTCCGAAAATATATGCTTATATTAAATACAACAATAATTTTCTTCAGTATATTTTATGTGCATATAATAAAAAAAATTAATATAAGGATCTATTTTATAGATAATCATTTGAAATAAGTGAATATTTGAATTTATTCTTTTTAATGATTTTTCTCTTAAAAAACAAATTCAACCTTATTTTTATTACAACTTTGCATATATCTGAAGTAAAGGACATTACGAAATTTATATTTTAGCACATGCATTTTTAATTCACTGGGGACAAGATTAATTTTTTAGTTGGATCATTATTAATTTTTTTACTGGAGTCAATAGTATAAATATATTATAAATCATGTTATATATATATGTATTTAATTTTTTATGAATTCAGTAGGTCAATTGACCCCACTCAGTTCCATATGGCTACACTCAATGTTTTCAAAATCAGACCGGTTAAAGAACCGGTGAAGACAAAGGGTTAGAGGAGTTGAACCTGTTAAATTGAAAAAAAATCGATATACATATTTATGTATGTATAATTTGACATTTATTATATATATGATGACAATAAATAAAATTTAACATTTATTATTTTTGATCAAAAATTAAAAAATAAAAAAAAAAAAAATTTTTTTTTTTAAAAAAAATTCTGACCCAGTCAAACAGAAAAAACGGCCCGGTTCGACCGGTTCACCGGTCCACCAGTTTTTTGGGGATGGGTTTTTGAGGGCTGACCTGACCGGTCCATGGTTTGGTTTCCGGTTCGACCGACCAGTCCGGTCCGGTTTTAATAACTATGGCTACACCACTAATCACTGCAGCTTTCAAATTGAGACACACAAATGCTTGTCTGTCTGTCTGTCTATCATATGCTTATAATTTTAGAGAGCTTTGTAGCTGTACTTAGTTTGAGTTATTGGAGTACATTGCTGTGTTGCGACAAATGCATTTCTCCATGTCTCAGTCTTGCTGAAGAATATAAACCTAGTCACAACTGAAAAATGGGGTGCAATTCTGAGTATCAACTCCTTATCAGTACTAGAGTGATACATGGGCCAAGCATGCATATAGATTGGGCCATTAAAATAAACCTCCTGGAAAGTGGATGTAAAGAAAGTCAATCTCATTCAGTTTTGAGATTTTAAAAACATTTTGCTTTCTGTTTTCCTAAAGAGGATTTAACATTGAAGCATTCATATAATATAAGAACTAATTGGGGATTAAGATCATTACCAAAGGATTATTTTCTTTCTTTACTTCACTCACTTTTTCTTGGGTGCCTTAATTGGAAAATTCTGTCATATTAATATTGTTTTTAATTGTAATCTGTAATAAGCAAACGTTAATAAAACTTTGTCTAGTTGGTTAACTGCAAGGATTGAATCCACTACCACACCCCACCCCTCCCTCCCGGACTTCTACTAAGCTAAATGTCAAGCACATGAGTATTATAAAGAGTTGTAAAATAATTTTAATGCAAAAACAATTATACTTGCCGTTGCCTGGATCTTAGATAGATGTAAATTGTTTGCTTCTTTTTTGTGGTACTTTCTGCAAGAATAACTGTTAAAGGATATATTGCTTTTATTATATCTTCAATGTGCACATCACTGCCTCTTGCTATTGAACTGTAAACCTGAGTAGAAAGTTTGGTGCACTTGCACAATCTAAAAACATGTGTTTGTCATTAGGCACAATCTAAAAACATGTGTTTGTCATTAGGCGCTAATGAAAGCTTAATATCATTGAGAAGAGGAAATGAGATTTTGAACTCAACAACGACTATTAGCAAAAGTTATTGTTATGTGTGAATTTAGGAAATGAAAATGTGGATTTTAATTTGACATTTTAGTTTAAATATTGAAGGAGGTAAACATCTGTGTGCTTGTAACAGTCTATGGTTATGCTGTGTTCACAAATTTCTTTTGTTCTTCCTTCCTTTCTTTTATTTTATTTATAATTATTTTATTGTTCTCTCTCTCTCTCTCTATATATATATATATAGGTAAGGGTCTTAATATTGCTGATTTTATGGATGAACTATCACTTGATTTATTCAACAACAGCATCAACTTTCGCATTGTGGCTTATGACGATGTATTATGTGATTTATAATTGTGATTCTACTTTAGACATTCAGTTGTTTCCATCTCTTTTTTTAGACACAAGGAATGAGACAGGATGTGGTCCCCTATAAAAGCATACTCTCTGCTTTTAAAAGGATTGTACATGAGGAAGGTGTGCGGGGTTTGTATAGGTCAGTGTAAAATTTAAATTTGGACCCAGCCTTTAATTCACTTCGGATGTAAACAAGCATGATGACTGGCCCACTTTGCATGGAACATTTTGCAACAATTGTTTCTGTGATTTTAATGGCAGGAATATATTAATTCAAACTTTCATGTCTTACTGTTTTCTTCTTGGTATGAAACAGCGGCATACTACCTTCTTTGGCCGGGATAAGTCACGTTGCTATTCAATTTCCTGCATACGAGAAGATAAAATCTTATATAGCTAAAAAGAGTAATGTTTACTGCTTAGTTCTTTTCTGGATTGCGTATGTAAGATTCTATTTTGAATTGTTGTTTGATTGCTGGTATCTTGTTGGTTTCAACATTCTCAGATAATACTACTGTTGATAAACTAAGCAGTTGGGATGTTGCAATTGCTTCTTCAACTGCCAAAGTTCTTGCTTCTTTATCGACTTACCCTCATGAGGTCTGTTTTGCATGACTTTTCTTTTTCTCAACTATAATGCAGGGCCTATTATCTGCAGAACTCTCGACATCTCTTGTTAACACATGCACCACGCATGCACGTACTATATTGTTGTAATATGTGCATTTCAAATACCAGGTTGTGCGATCAAGGCTTCAAGAGCAAGGGCAAGTCAGAAATTCTGAAGTCCGATATACTGGGGTAGTTGATTGTGTTAAGAAGGTGTTTCAAAAGGAAGGTTTCCCTGGCTTTTACCGCGGCTGTGCAACTAATTTAATGAGAACAACTCCATCTGCTGTCATTACATTTACCAGTTATGAGATGATATATAGGTTTCTAGAGCAAGTTGTGCCACCAGACAAGAAGCATTCACAGGCTCATCCAAAATCTGATAGCTACACCCAACCTCCGCTAGATAACAAAGGAAATGGAATGGGTAATAACATTGTTTTGGGGCAATCACAAACCCAACCAAATAAGAGAATTCCCTCTATTCCTCTGGGAAACAAGGAGCAGCTAACTGCAACACACTGATTGTTGTTTCTTTTTGAAATTCCCTGTTAGAGATAGGGATTCTCCATAGCGAACAAATTTTTGGTGAATAAAATGCAAAATTTTTTTATTCCTTAATTTGCTCATGTACATTTTCTTAAATTGTAATGGCTAATGCGTCTTATTTCAGTCTGGATGTTGCTGAATATGATGATATGATCATATCCTTTGTTGGTGTGAATGTGTACACGTGAGAAATTTCAGTTTTATTTATGCGTAGGGAACTTAAAGACCTTCAATTTAGGGAAAGAACATTGGAGCTGTTGGGGTAGTTGCAAGGAACCATTAGGGTAAACTTCAGTTTCTGCAGCAAAAAGGTTCCCAAACATATCTAGCCTAGCACTATTGGAAGCTCTTGCCCTTAGAGAAACCGTTTCCCAAGCAAAAACCAGAGGGATCCGTTAAGTGATTTTTGAAGGGGATGCTAAGTCGGTAGTCGATACTATTAACGGCAATAATTGCTCCTCTGCTGAATTTGAAACTCCATTGGAAGATATAACTATGATGTGTAAAGAATTCGAGGAAATTGTTCTTCAATTTGTTAGAAGAGATGGTAATTGGGTGGCCTATTCTGTGGCCAAGGAAGCCCTTGTTAGGAATTTTTTCTGTTCAAATGAGTTGGCCTAGGGAGCTAGATCTCCAGTAGTAGCAACTTATTTGGTTTCTTAGAAAAAAATAACTCAATAAAAAATATAGAACACTAATATTATGTGACGAGTTATCTTGAAACTAGCTTTTGGTTGCTTGATGTTGTCTCATCCTTTGCTTGTATTCCTCCAACCAGAAACATGGAACTTATTGCTTTTTATGAAAATGTTGTCCTCCTATAAGCTCACTTCTAGTCCAACCCACTTTATGTTTCAACAGAATGTCACATTATCTCTACTCAAGATTTTTAAAAGCAGCATGCACTCCTTTAAACACTATTCCATTCCTCATCTCTCCTGATTTTTGTGAGTGGGTGGCCTTTTCTTGATGTTAATTGCCACCAACAAAATTGACTACTGTTTTGTTGAACTAGAAATCAAGATTGAATTAAAATAATAATATGAAAAAGAAATGAAATTGGCTTTACCAATTCAAAATGTGTGGACAACTACATCGTTTTTATGGCTTCAACAATTGAAAATGAGAATAAAAATCAATACTAAATATATATTGGGGGAAATTAAAAAGCCACAAATTTAAAGGAATTATTTACTATAGAAGTTTTTTGTTTTTTTTTTTTCACTCATCCTCTAGAATAGTAAATAGCATAGGACGCCAAGCTCTCCTAATCAGAGCTCTATGTCTAAATCCGATCCATCCAGGTCTCGGTGAACCGGCCGGTTCACATCCTAAACCGTTCACTCTCATCCTGTACACTTCACACTTCCCTCCAATCATTTCCCTAACCTTGCCTTTGTTTTCTTCCTCATCAAATGACGGCGATGACACGAACAAGTCCTTTAAGGTGTCTCTCTTTTTTTCTGGCAATGGTGAAAGTAGACTCTGTTCGTGATGAATCGGCGATGGCTCTTGTCGGCGAGGTGACCGGCGGCCAGAGCCAGAGCTCCGAGTGAGCAGCATACGGAGAGTGGTTTTCTTGCGGTGGAGGTGGACGAGAGGACTTGTTCTCGGACTTCGCGTTGGACTCTGAGCCACTCCACATTGCGTTGCTAGTAGCTTGAATTTCTGCAACGTCGCCATTTTTTCCAGGTTCCTTTCTCTCTCTCTCTCTCCCTCTCACTCACAGAGATGATGTGTTCTCTTTAAATATGAAGTTAAGGTGAAGTTTGAATTTAAAAATGATGAAATGGTGTGTGAGTGAGGTATTGCTTGAAAGAGAGAGATTGGGATCCATTTTGGAAATCACTCTCTCTTTCTTTTCTTTTTCTTTTGGGATATTAAAGTGCGTGCGTGCTTTGAACGAGATTTTGGAAAATGAATCACATAGGGACAGACTAATTACGTCTTCCAAAGTAAATTCCAAATCCCAAATCCATGGCCGTGAAAAAGAAGCAGTCTTTCTTCCCTGTTTTCATGGGGGCGGATGAAAAGTCTATATTGACCCTTCGCTTTCGACTTGACCCATAAAAAGTCGAGTTTGGCCAGTAGCTTTCATAGCTCGGGTCGGTTTTACTTTATTGTTTCAGAGTTGACTGAGTAGATGTAGACCTCATCGCCAGTGGGACTATCGTTAGAAAATTTAATATTTTTAAAGTTCATACATGAACAAGTTTACTCGTGAGTTGACCAGGAAATAGTCACAAGTAGAGTACCATGAATATTATCTTTCATGTAATTGAATATGGTTGTGTTTAAATAATCCAATTGGTTAAATCCAATTTACATTTAGTTATTGCTTTCAATATTCGTTCTAAATTCAAAACACTATATACATTTATTTTCTGAACATGTCTAAGTTTAGTTAACTTGTATATAATCTAGACATTAAGGCATAGTTTAATTATTTAATACATATAAATATGTACAAATACATTTAAATTAAAATGATTTTTATACTTAATATATATATATATATATATATATATATATATATAAAATTGAAATTGAATTGATTTTATTAACTAATAGGATATTTAAAAGACTAATTAACAATGCAAAATGATATAATAAAAACAATTAAAAGATATATAATTATAAATTTAAAAATTAATGTGTAGGGTGCGTAACATTTTCTTTATATATCTATAATTCTCGAATTCAAATTTTAATTTAATAGATTAAATTTGAACAAATTTTCAACCTATTTTTTTTTAAAATAATTCAGTTGGTAATAAGTTTATTTTTATTTAAATAAATAAATTTTTTTTCTTATCATCCTATCGCAGTATTTAAAAAAAAAAAACGTTGTGATAGTTTGACGAATATATGTATATATAAAATTTAACTAGTAATTTACAAAAAACATACTTTTTAGAACTTTTACTGATTAATCATCGTTTTATAATTTCAGTATTGCTAAAAAAAATATTAAAATGCTGTATTAAATATTTCAGAAGTTCACTAACAATCTCACATACATATTTATTTGTTTATTCAATTAATTATTTTTACATAACTAGGTCGGAATAGATGATATAATGCACTAAATTCAAACACTAAATAGATAATTATTGCTAAATCCATGTCCATTAATTTTTTTTTTGAATGGATACCGAGATATTATAGAATTGAAGCAAGTAGGGTTGGACTTAAAAAAAAAAAAGACCTGGGGTTTGAACTTGCAAACTTAGAGTTATGAAGACAACTTTAGATTAAATTTAACATTGGAATAGAAAAACTGACTAAATAGAAACTTTTATAATGTTTCTTAATTATATAATTAAGGTATTGTTGTCATGTAATTTGTTTAAATTCTATTAAAATTTGATAAATATATAGTACATGCCCTTTATTGAAATAAAATCAAAATTCAAGGATTTTGTTACTGCATATTTGATGTAATCTTCAATATGAGCATGATAATTCATTGATAAAATTCAGTAATCTTGGTCGAAGTTAAGCCAAAACTTAACTATTGCATGAATGATTTATTAACTGTTATAATCTTGTATCTTCCTTCTTTTTTTCAATTATCAGTCTTTATCTAAAAGCTTATTAACTATCCCCAAACCATACAAGAATAGTCCTTAATAATATGAAACACCCTCTATGGTCTATAGTTATCAGTATATTAAAGGAAAAAAGCATTCCGAGCCCTGTATTTTCTCAATTTTTTGCTATCGAATCTTTATAATTTTATTTTTATGGATTAAATTCTTTAATTTAAAATTTTTAATATATTAAAAATTTATTTTATGGAGGTAGACTGAAGTAAAGTAGCATTGCATGCGCATGAAAAACGCGTTAAGAACATGATTGAAATTGCAAATAATGACGTGAAAAATAAAAAAATCTAAATTATTTTTACAGCCTAAAAATGCTGTCGTTTTGCCATTTCTTTCCGGACTCCTCAAACTTGCACAAACACAACAACACAGCTCAAAATTCTCAAACTACATTCTCAAAATTCTTTACTTCTTCGGATACCTGATGCATGGAGGTAAGCCAAAGCACTAGCTATTTCTATAGCAATACTAATACGAAGGGGCCAAATTAGTGGACTAGAGTTGGCTAGATTACCGTGGAGATGATCAGCAATGGTGCGTGCCATTGGGAATATTTTCATAGACAGGGAGGATCTCACGGCTGCGGCAAGAAGTGCACCCGTAAAGGGATACGAGATTTTTGTGGCGTAGCCGCACGAGGATTCAATTTCATTCATGAACTGCTGAAACCCTTATATAGTCATGCATATAAAGGCGCTTGACAGCAACTTGCCTTCCATCTCGTAGTTTGCCTAGTTGAGAATGATCAAAATAGCACATTGAACTCGGTCCAAAATAGCATTTTGTTTTTAAAATATGTTTTTGGATTCAAGAAACATAGAAAATGCCTGCATACCATAGTATATATACAGCTCCAAATTAAAACCTCCATTTCCAAGCTCTTTTTCGTGGTCCAAGATACTAGTGGCTTCTTCAAGCTCAGTGTAGGAGAAAATAGGGACCTCGAAGTAGACATTGTCTCCTTCCATCTCTGATTTTGAGGAGGGATTGGAAGAAGAGTTTGCTAAGAGGATGTTTGAGGAAGTGTACTTTCTCTTTTGCCGATGCCGAATGAATACGAACATAATAATTACAACAGCAGCGAGGCTTTCAAGACCTAAATCAGAGAAAGAGAATAGGTTCCTTCAATTTTATTTTGTTAATGGAAATTGTATGATGATAGAATTATTTGTTGAATATCAGTGGAAGAAACATATATGGGAGAGAAATAAGATGTCAAGGAAGAATGTTACCTAGTACTAGCTTCCATTCCAGCCCTGCATACGAAGTGAAAAAGAATTATGGTGTTTGTTAGTTCAAACATTAAAAATAAATTGATAGTTTAAACATTAAAAATAAATTGATGCAAGCCATTCCAATTTAGCATATGGTATTCCTAGATTTCAACAAATCAATGCACAAAAACAACTATAAGTCATGGAACAAGCCAAATATGTTCTCTTTGACCCATATTGGGAAGCCAAATAAACTAAAGTAAATAATTTGAATTCGGAACAGGAGTCATAGTATATGCACCCATATACCTCTGCGTGGCTTAATTCTTTCCGAAGACTGTTGAATTTGTTTTCCATTTTTTTCTACACATGATAACTTTTCTTTGCCGTTTTGTTGACATTTGCCTTCATTTAGTTGACACCAGTAACATACTGTCCACCAGAAAATTTCATTAGAAAATTTGGCAGTTAACATTTGAAATATGTCAAATTTTGCTTTATTTCGAGGGGTAGCTGAATAACTGAACAGTTGAGTGGGGGATTTGGTAGAGTTGTGTTCATATAAATCTTTGCATTCTGTATAATTAAAATCAAAATGAGTATAGGGAGTAAAATTGGCAGTATGGTTGCATTTGAAAAGGGTTAAATTGGGCGTAATTCGAAAAGGGGAATATGTGAGAATAGGAACACTCAAATTATTGAAGGATTGGCGCTGCCTGGAATTGAGCTGGTGCTGGAACTCTGTATCTCTGATAAAAATGGTATTAGACTGAGAGATACTTTCAATTTCATACCATCTTCCTTTTCCCCTCTCTAGTTGGATCTTTTGCGCTTCTTTATCACAATCATCTAGCACCAAGAAACCGCAACACTTGGAAAATGTTTTGTTGGTGAAAGGGAGCCTGAACTTGCCAAGCTTTCCACAATCAATTGGTGTCCAGTACTTGTAGAAATATTCTATTTTTTCAGAAGGATAAGAAACAACGAGATGAAAGAGAGCAAAGAGATAACACCCATCCCCAGTAGGTCTCAACGACTCTTAGTTATTGGATATAAGATTACTTATGGACTATGGATTACTTTATCTGTTGAACACCCCAAGTTGACTTGGAAATTTGACGGAAGAGGATACTTCGTCAAATGAACTGAGAAAAGAGAGCTGCGTGAGTTATGCTTTCCAAATTTACATGTCCACTTTATTTATTTGTTCTGTTTATTTTTCATTTATTAGATGAGCTATATGATGAGGGTAGCTATTCCCTTCCCCTAAACCTCTTCTACCCCAATTCGCGTGTCAAACTTGAGACCTTCTTGTAAAATTCTCAAGCCTTTTACTGTTAGGATGACTCATTAGGGGGATTACATGTCAACTTGTTTATGCAACATTCCACTCCACAGTGAATATGATCTGCAAATGCTCCTTTCCGTTGACAGGCATTAGAAAGACTTGAAAGACTTGTACACCCTCGTGTTTCAAAATCTACTAAATAAGGCTTTTTTTGTGGAGCACAATAAATGCAAAATATCTAGGCCATGCCACTGAAAAAAAAAAAAAAACGCTAAGAAGCAAAGTGCAGCCGGCGTGGGAGCAGAACTTATTGTATGATCCACAAGCTTTGGAAGGATGGCCGGTAGCCACATAGGGTATGGATAGAATTGGGTGTGAAAAGGGAAGGCAATAGGGATCGCCCGCAAAATGATCAAGAGTAGGAAATGGGAACCAAGGAAATCGATGTTATTTTAATATAACCATAAGTTAAACAATTTAATTCAAGGTCATGATTGTTCCGTAATTTCAGGAACTCTTTTTCTTGTTCTTTAGCTTCTGTTTTTCCTCATTTCTGAAATCTGGTTGTTAGATAAAGAATATGAGGGGCAATAGGAATATTTCTGATTGTCCTGCCCAATTATGCATTAACCTAGGATGCAAATAACTTGGAAGAACAGGTACTTCTCATGTCTTTTACAAGTTTGGATTCTAAGTTACATAAAATGATCTAAAAATTTAAATTCCTTAATGCAACATAACCTGCCCTCAAATTGATTCTATTAAAGCTCCAGAACCAAACAAATAGGTGAGCTTATGCCATCCAAAATAAATTGAAATTATGATTCAGTGACCAATAAAAGGAAAAGAAAGTTGCAACAACATATCAGAAAGTGGGATTTGTGCTAGCATAGATTTTGGAATCCTTTTGAGTGCAAAAAAACTTCATGCCGTTAGTATAGAGTAACCAAATGCTCATATTCACCATCATGCGTTATCAGTATGAGATCTAATAAAATCAGAATACATTCTTATCATCCACCTAAAAAACTAGTGAAATTATCATATAAGAAGAGGGTATACTCTTTTCTATTCATGTTCATGTATACCCCACCTCAATGTGAGTAGGATGGAGCATTTTTCTGTCTTACCTAATAATTTCTCAAAGTATTATTGGGTCTCAAAATTTAAAGAAGGTGGTGACAGAATGTTCTTTAGGAATTCATTCTGGTGTAGGTAGTGGCTTGTGATTTATAGTACCTAATAATGATAATTCTTCACATCATATTCTCCACTTTCAATTCTCTTTAATTGCTCCACCACTTCACCCATAGTAGGTCTCATTTCCTTATCTTGTTGTAAACATAGAAAAGCCAACTCTGCAACTGAACTTGTCATTCTTTCAACTTCCTTATCTGAATTATACCCAAGAGATGGGTCAATCAACTCATGAAATGCACCCTTTTGAATCTTATTTATTGCTAAGTTGGCCAAATTAACCTCATGCCTCTGCCTTGTTATATCAATAGCAGGCATTGATGATATGAGCTCAACAAGGACAACACCAAAGCTATAAACGTCGCTCTTATCTGTTAGCCTGCAACAGTAGTAGTATTCAGGGTCAACATAGCCAGGAGTCCCTTGTGGAGCAGTTGAGATATGAGTGACGTCAATTGGGAACAATCTTGAAAGCCCAAAATCTGCAACTTTGACACAGAAATTGCTGTCGAGGAGAATGTTGCTTGTCTTCACATCTCGATGAATTATTTCAGAAGCATGAAGGTAAGCCAATGCGCTAGCTGTTTCCATGGCAATTCTCATCCGAATAGGCCAGAAGAATGAACCAAACTTGGTTTGATCACCATAGAGATGATCAGCAACAGTGCCATTTGGAACAAATTCATAGATAAGGAGGATTTCTTGACTGTGCTGTGAAGTGCACCCATAAAGGGACACAAGATTTTTGTGGTGCAGGCATCTGAGGATTTCAATTTCGGTCTGGAACTGCTTAATCCTTCTATAGTTGTGCTCATATAGGCGCTTGACTGCAACTTCACGCCCATCTTGAAGTTGACCTGGTTAAGAATGATAGAAGAATAGTTCATTAACAAGTTGCTTGCTATCATTTTTATTTTTTCCTTGAGATTTCTTTACTTTTGGCTCATGAAACATAGGATTTTTATATTCTTACCATAGTATACAGCTCCATAACCTCCATCTCCAATTTTCTTTTGAGAATCAAAGTTATTTGTGGCTTCTTTTAGTTCAGCATAGGAGAAGATAGGGACACCGAAATGGAGATTGTCCCCTTCCATTTCTGATTCTGTATAGAGATCTGAAGAAGTATTTGCTATGGAAAATCTTGAGGAAGAATATTTTCTCTTGTATCGACACCATATAAAAATGATAGTCACTGAAATAAACATTATTGCAGGTCCCCCGAGATCTAAAGCTGAAAAAGAGAGTGTTATATCATAACTCACATATATCCGTGGAATAAACTATACTAGGACTTTCCTATTAGCTATTTGTTACAGGAACTCCACATTGAGGAGAAATCTGTCTGTCTAGTATGTATGTTACCTAGTATTTTCTTCAATCCCAATTTTTTAGTCCCTGCAACAGAAGTTAAAAGGATTATTTGTGGGTTAATTCAAACTATTGAAAACTGGACTGATTTATGCCTTGCCAAATTGGCATAATTCAAGATCTTAATAAAGAATGGCTAAAAAAGGTCCAAAATATTTATCCTAGAGAAGAGGAGTAAGTATAGTGAAATCAAATGTCCCAATTGAGGTAGAGGAATTTTCTTAAGAGATGCATACAACCTACTAGTACTAACAATGTGCCTTTTTGGTTATTTCTTAAGAGATTGCAGGGCAGCATGTTGATCTAACACTACTCCTCTAATTTCTCAGAGTCCAAGGGCACTAACAAATTTAGTAACACTATCCTATGTTGTTTATCTTGACCTATATATGCATCTATGAAGGAATATACCATTGAAGATCTTGATTGCAAAAGCATAACAGAAAAATAAGACTTTAGAAGGAACGAACCGATGGCCTGTTAAAAACTTGGGAATTTCAATTCAGAAGTCTTAGTTTCTCCTGTTGTATAGCCTATCTATTAGATTTATACAATTGAAGAAAACAAGAGTTAGCCTTACCTTTCCCTGCATAAAAAGGTACAGTTGCTTTAGCGCACAGAAAATCTCCATTGTTGTTAATTTGACATTCACCTCCTCTTTCAAAATGGCAATTGCTGCAATCATAGGATACAAATACTCGAACTTTAAACTTCGAAATCAACCTTATGGGGTTATTGTGATTTCCAACCATCTGTCCCGGTATGTGAATGGTCGAACACTGATCAGGAGGAAGACTTGGAAAACTACCATTTTGGTGAATAAAATAGAGAATATAGTCATTGCAAACTGCGTAATGACTAAAACCAGTGCCTTGATTGATTTTAAAAGTGGGTTTGCATTTGAACAAGGTAACATTAGGTAGAATTTGAAAAGAGACAATATTAGGCCTGGGACGAGGGAATTTATCAATAAAATCACACTTTTCTTTATCTGAGTGATTATGAAGCTCTTTGTCTTTGATAAAAATTGTGTCAGCCTCAGAGATGAGATGAACTTTAAACCATCTTCCACCCTTCTCCAACTGAATCTTTTGGTTGCTACAATTTACCATGCACAACCCACAATCAGGGTTAGTTACTTGGGTGAAAGGAAATCTAATATCACCAAGCTTTCTACAGTTGAAGGATAAACAACGAGAGGGAGGATATTTCTGTGTTTCAGTAGAGTAAAGAAATGGAAAATGAGAGGAAGCTAATAAGAACACAAAAACTAAGAGAGGTACCATCTCAAAATTCTTAATATAATTAGCTGAAAACTAGTGTTTCTTCATTGTATATTCAATTATTCATATATTTTTGTTTCAAGTTCGAGGCCTTTATCCATAGAACACGTCAGGGAATTAGTTTCCACTTAGAAATTTGATTCTTGAGTGTTGACCAGGACAATGCCTAGAAAATAGTACGTAGATGAAAAAGCTATTAGGCTTTTGTCATCAGATCAGTGGCTGTACTGCAATCACTTGTCCTTTCTCATAATGAAATTGAAACTTCTTCCTAAGTTGGTTCTTTAGTGCTATGAATATATTTGAAAAGTCAGACAGTTGCCTCTATAAAGAGGAAAGAGAGATTGATGGTGATGCGTTGGCAGGTCATTCTGGGTGGGACTATCCACGGGCTGATTGGGCCGGTCTAAAGGCAAAATTTTCGGGATGAGCAATTTATGTTTTGAACTAAATTTGCTTAAATAATATTCTTAACTTCTTGATTAGTAGAATGATGTTAAATACATATTTAGGGTAAGATAGGATTAAGTGAATTAGTCTGTCAAGGCAAATGCTGAAAGGTATTGTAATGTTAAATGTATATAGTGTAAAAAAAATCTACCTTTTAGTCATCATTCCGTTGGCGTTTGGACAAAGATTAGAGCTTGCATACTGAAGCATATTGAAGACAACATATAATATATGTCTGAAATTAATATATCTTCTACATATGAACATTAGTATTTACATGCATATAAACTTTCAACCTGCCAATGCTGTTCTTTAATTGCAGGTTTCTATGAACAACAGAAAGAAAGACAGGCAGACGAGAACAAATTGAAATCACAACTCACATCATACTCCCAAGCATCTACTAAAGAGCATTAACAGAAATTCTCATCACCTTTCTTGAAAATTAAATCATCAGAAAATAAGAAACCTTGAATCATTAATATATGGTGTTATAGAAGTACTACTGATTCATTTCTCAATAACCAGGTGCAGTGAAGGCAGTGACAGGATATTCTTCAGCAATACAACCTCATTAGGCTATCATCATGCTCCTCCTCTTGGCTCTCTGATGACATGTATTTCGGTAATTCAATTCCATTGAGTTCCTCCACTACCTCATTCATACGAGGTCTTATTTATTTATCTTCTTGTAGGCACAGAAAGCCAACTCTGCAACACAAGTTGACGTTCTTTTAACTTTCTCATCTGACTAATACCCCGAGACCAGGGTGAATCAACTCATCAAATTCACATCTTCGAATCTTGTATAGTGCCAAGTTAGCCAAATTAATCTCATGCTGATGCCTAGTTATATCAACACAAGGCATTGATGATATGAGTTCAACATAAAAAAAAAAACTGAACATCCCCATGTCATGCCAAATTGGCATTTATATGTTCCCTAAAAATAAGAAAAGCAGCAGAGATTTAACAAACTAAATCCAATTCTCACTATCAATATATGTATATTTGGGAATGGGATAAAAATGCGAGCAATACACTATTAACTAATTGTGCAAGGTAAAGAAAATAAGTCTGCAAAGGTGTGCTTTTGGAGGCAGTGCAGGCTCATTACTGTTCGGATATGGTTGAAAAGAAATAGGTGGCGTTGGCCCTTTCCTTCCCCCAACACAATAGGATGGACTGGACTTGTAATGACATTGGCCTCCTCTTAAATTAAAAGGAAAAACAGGGTGAAATAACAATGGAAAGAGAATGATAAAACAAATGGTGGCCATCCCCAAAACCAATTTACAAAACAAGGAAAAGTCCCAATAGCCATGTCTGTAATTCTATTATATTTCCATAACGTATATCAAAATCTTGATCTTCTAAACAATTTAGTTGACTGGGAAATTAATTTTTAAATTTTCATGAAATATGTAGTTATTTATTAAATAATAATGCAATTTTAATCAGTCACACAAATATGCTAAAAAGCATCTTAATCATTTGGGTAAAGAACCTGAAGACCATGCAAAGTCAACTGGTGATAAAGTGGCAATGACAATGCATTTTTCACGAATTATTGCTTTACTCAAAGCTAGATCACAAGTCTCTAATTAAAGTTACTGATGAGATTATCTTATAAAAAGCAAATGACTTGGTCATAATCTTGTTTCAAACTCAAAAAACTTGTTGGCATAAATGCATCTTATTTAATCATTCAAATTTAATATCTATTTTAAAAGGAAACTTCCTCTTCCTTGAGCTTCTCTTGAAATTTGCTTAGACTTTTTTTAGTTATAGGGCTTATAACTTCATAATTAGAAGATTTAGGTAATTTATGATTCTTGCTACCTTTTTTTGAGCTAGCTGATATTTGGCAAGACAGTTTTAGTTAGTAGTCTATGTTCTGCTTTGATGCTTTCCTTCCATTCTTGGTCAGCTTTCTAATGTTTAGTATTGTGAAAAAGCACTTCCTAATTGTTTTTCTGTTTATTTGATTTGTTATTCCATTAAATAATTATTACAATTCTGGAATATCATATCCCATGAATCAAATGAGACCTAAAACTTTGATATGAAAAGCATGTATTATTCAACATTTAACTTTAATTTCAATTTGGTTGTGTATGCATCTTTTAATCTTGCTTATTTCCAAAGTTGTTCATTACTCTTTATCAGTAAGTTCATAGCAGTAGCAATCTTTAGGGTCAACAAAGCCAAGAGTCCTTCATGGAGCAGAGCAGCATCCACCGGTTTCTATTTCCTTGAAGCAATGTCACTTTTCCCCCTCATCTACGCTACATTCAGTTTTCTGCACATTAAATACGCAAGTTGACTTGGTGATTGATAGGAAAGATTTATGGAACAAACAAGGAAAATGAAGGTGGGGTAGCATGCATGTGAAATTTGCACGACTTTTGCATTGAGAAATATTTTCATTTGCCAGCAAATTGAATGCTTTTTTCTTCCCAATTATCAACAGATATTGCATTGGAAATATTAGCTAGGACTTCTTTCCTGTTCCTTGTAAAATTCTATGTAATCGCTATGTGATTCTATAAGATATTGGAAGCATAATGGAAGTAATGCCATTACGGTTTTCTCATAGCGTGACTTTAGGGTCCTTTTAAGTTTGGTACGAGGTTGGTGCTAAAGGCAGAAAAAAGAAATTGACAAGAAACATTC
Organism: Aleurites moluccanus; assembly: GCA_948193065.1. NCBI lineage: Eukaryota > Viridiplantae > Streptophyta > Magnoliopsida > Malpighiales > Euphorbiaceae > Aleurites > Aleurites moluccanus. The sequence goes on along the minus strand of CANXYC010862454.1, from coordinate 36,342 downwards.
AAATTTGAAGTAAACTTTCTGAAATTGAGAGTCATTGAAGGGCCATGAAGAGAATAACCTTAAAATAGGAACTAGGAAGTTGATTAAAGGTTGAAGCAAATAGAGAGAGACAGAAAATGGATATATGCAATAATATTTAAACATTTTTTCAAAACTCTCAATTGCATATCTTCTTCTTTCAATTACATATCAAGAGTTTCACAATTTTTTTCTGGGTTCCTAATCAGTAATCACAATAATGGCCTTAATTCACTATATACACTCCCTTAAACATTAACCTATAAATACTGTGCCTTAAATCTCTATGAACAACAAAAGAAAGAAAGATGAGAAGCAATGATACTGTAAATCATTAATTTCCATCCAATACTGAATGTTAATCATACCCTCAATATCCACCCTTGAAACTTAAGCAGCTAGGAGGAACAAAACCTTAACCACTCATACTAGGTGTAGTAGAATTACTACTAACCCATTTAGCAGCTACTGTATCTGGTGAAGGTGGCAATCTGATATTCTTCAACAATGAAGAATCATTGCAATCTGGCGGTGAAGGTGGTGGTGGAATATTACTTGATGCCATATTATCTTCGTGCAGTTCTTGTTGATTCTCCTCCTTGAGTTCCCTGCTTTTAATACTCCTTAATTCCTCCAAAACTTCAATCATAGTAGGCCTCATTTCCTTGTCCTGTTGCAAACATTGAAATGCTAACTCTGCTACTGAAATTGTCATTCTTTTAACTTCTTCATCTGAGTTGTATCCGAAAGATGGGTCAATCAACTCATCAAATGCACATTTTTTAATCTTGGTTACTGCTAAGTTAGCTAGATTAATCTCATGTCTATGCCTACTAATATCGACAGCAGGCATTGATGATATTAGCTCAATCAAGACGACTCCAAAGCTGTAAACATCACTCTTATCAGTAAGCTGATAACACTGGTGATACTCAGGATCAACATAGCCTGGACTACCTTGTGGCGCAGTTGAGACATGAGTAACATCATTAGGAAACAACCTGGAGAGTCCGAAATCAGCAACTTTGACACAAAAATTGTTGTCAAGGAGAATGTTGTTAGTTTTGACATCACGGTGTATGATATCAGAAGCATGAAGGTAAGCTAAAGCAGTAGCTGTTTCTATTGCAATGCTCATGCGAATAGGCCACGACAGCGGACTTGACTTTGCTCGATCACCATGAAGATGATCAGCAATGGTACCATTGGGAATATATTCGTAAACAAGGAGGAGCCCACGGCTGTGGCGAGAAGTGCATCCATAAAGGGAGACGAGATTTTTGTGGCGCAGCCTTGTGAGGATTTCAGTTTCATTCATGAACTGCTCAACCCTTCTGTAGTTGTGCTCATACAGGCGCTTGACTGCAACCTCCCGTCCATCTCGAAGCTTACCTGGTTTGAACAGATCAAAGTAAGCTCATTCTACTAAGATCATTTTTCTGCATAGCAATTATCAGAAACACTAAACTTTTATCTTCTTACCATAATACACAGTTCCAAAACCTCCATCTCCTAGCTCTTTTTTACTATCAAAATTACTGGTGGCTTCTTCAAGTTCATTGTAGGAAAAGAGGGGCACACCAAAGTAAATGCCACCTAGTTCCAGGACTGATTTTGAGGAGGGATCAGAATTAGAATTTGTTGACAGTAAGTTTGAGGTAGCATGTCTTCTTTTGTAGTAACCCCAGAAAATATAAAGGAAAGACAATATTATGACCGATGCTCCAAGGCCTGCACTTGAAAATACAGGGTAAAATTAATTATTAAAAAATTCTAAGTGCAGGATAAGAAGAAACATAAAGCATAGAAATTTTAGATGTTGACTTACCTAGTCCTAATCCTAGCTTGAATCTCAATTTTTTATTTCCTGAAACAGAATTCAATAAGAAATGTGATGTAAGGATGAAATAATAAAAACATAAACTCACGCAGAACAAAATAGCATTAACAGAGAAGAGTGGAAACCTTCAAATTATTACGTGGACCCATTTGAGGAAAAAATGCTTTCTTGAATGAGGTTGTGTAATATTTTCATAATTATTAGAACCAGCATACATGTAAATGTGGATGCTTGATTAACAAAATAGCATTAACAGAGAAGAGTGGAAACCTTCAAATTATTACGAGGACCCATTTGAGGAAAAAATGCTTTCTTGAATGAGGTTGTGTAATATTTTCATAATTATTAGAACCAGCATACATGTAAATGTGGATGCTTAATTCAATTAAACATGTTAGTTTTTTCATTTTTTTGGTTCCATTTTTCTATACCTTGCATTGATAACTTTCCCTTGTTGTTAGGTTGGCATTCTTCTCTGCTATAATGACATCTTCGACAATGGTAATCAACATTTACTTCAAATGAGAAGTTGGAAGTTAGCAGTGTAAATATGATTTTAAAATTTCCACGCTTATACCAGGGAAGCAGAATGAGTGAACACTGAGGTGGAAGACTAGGTAACTTTTGTGTTCACTGAGTATAATAGATACTTGAGTTATTGCAGCCTGTACTATATAACAGAGAAGGATCACCCAGCATGTGGTTGCATTTGAACAAGGTACGCTTTGTCAACGGCATAATTTGAAAAGAGAGAAGGAAAGCTAGGAAGACTCAGAGTTTTGGATGTTTCACAACTAAGAGAATGCAAGTGTTCTCAGAACACCTGATCATGAATGAAAATTGCTTCCACCTGAGAGATATTTATAACCTTATAGCATCTTCCTCCTCTCTCCAGTTGTATGTTCTGAGAATCACTGTCACAACCACCTGCATGGTCCATGAAAGCTCTGGATGGTCTAGTGAAGAAAAAGGGGCTGAAATTTGTGCAGAGAGAAAAATAAACATGTGACATTTAAGAAATATTGCAATATGTGGCGGGGTAAATGAGACAAAGTTATAAATTGGAGGTCATTATCATCTGTTAGAATTCATGAACTTGAAAAAAATGTTGAAAGCTGATATAAGTTTTCAATAAAAGACATCTATTTCTGGGTAGCCTGTGGTGGGTTTCGGTGAAGTACTAGACGGGATGAAGGGTAACGTATCCAAAAGAGAATCAAATTGTCTGTCTTCCACATGGAATGGGATGGAAAAGAGTTTTTTGATGCATTCATTTCTTTGGGTGCGTTCTTATGGGATCTAATACCCTCAAAATGAAACACAGAGAGCATAAAGAACAAGTTAGTTACACAAATGAAAGGTAACACAGAGAGCATAAAGAACAAGTTAGTTAAACAAATGAAAGGTAATAGTACTTTTTATTGTATTATCCTTTTTTCCAGGGCTATTGTCTTCCATCTCTTGTTTTGTTGCTTTACTATGGTTTGAACGTTTATAATTAATTAGCATATTGGATTATGCTATCATCAATTTTAGTTAGAAAATACCCTTTAAAGTGTTTTGAAGATTGCCCGTTCTAAAACGAAAATCAAACGATGCATTAGCCAAAATTGCCGGTAATTCCATCCTTCTGCTAGCTAACTCATGGAAACTAGCAATGAAAGCTAAGCTGACTAGTACCTACTAAACACTGTTATAAATCAAATAAAGCCTAACGGAATCTAGAGTATTGTTGGTAACATCAACGACTCGAATCAGCAGAATTTTTCAACATTATGCATACTGCCTGCGCAAAATATGACATTCTACATTTTTGCAGTGAGATTCTAAGCTTAATTGGAAGTTCCAACAGACCAATTAGCATCCTTTGTAATTTAACTCTGCCTAAACATATGCTTCTATGGAAGTACAACTCATACTAAATGAAGAAGAGGGCATTAAAAAAGAAAAATAAACTGCTTAACCTAGAATAAAGGATCTTGAGAGCTTGAGCATATTCTATAAAGAATTTCGGACAGAGGATAGATAAAGAGTATTGGAAGCAAGCCTTATCATCATTGCAGTGTTTAGGATGGGATCCATCAGGACAGTAACATGTACTAGTTTCCTCTTCAAATCCGCAACGACCACTACTTCTTTGACACTGAAGACAGTTATTTTCTATTCCAATCCACTTCAGTGTAAACCCATCCCTCAACAACTTCTTTTAATCAACATTTCTTATTGTTTGATTAATCTCCCCTTGCTAATTCAATATGTGCAGCAACTATAGATTCACAGCCTTATCTATTCCAGTTCAATGCTCATCCCCAGTGACTAATACAATAAAAGTTGTATTCCTGGACCTAGCATTGCAGGTGATCCCAGATTCTTTGTAGTAAGCAGAATTTGAGTCATTGCAGTTATAAAAGAAGAAGATATCAGCATGGTAAGGACTAAATTCGAGTAAAGACCGCTCAAATGAATAGTTCTTAAGAGTGTTAAGCACTTGTACACCACCTAACCTAAATGACTATTTTTCATAGGTGATGTTTTGAATAATGTAGCGAGCATGAAAGGTTCTATAGATCGGCCTATGATCTTCACGACATATTTCGAATCCAGGATGATCACAATAGTCTCTGTTTGTTTTGCTGATATAGAAAGGATAGCTTATGTTTGGATCAGTACCACAGTTTCTGGACTTGCAGGCTTCGTATTTTGATTATGCTGATAGAACTGATTCTACTAAAAGGGTGCTAATGAAAAAATTGATTCCCACAGGCAATAATACTTTGAAACTGCAGAAGTTATGCAGTCATATTGGAGTGAGTCGAATATAGGAAGCAAGATGGTTAAAAAGAATAGAAGATTTAGAGGAGCCCAATAAATTCAGAATCAACCTAGATCACCTTCAGCAATCCATGTGTCTTTAAATCTTGTTTTATTGATCCCTTTGAATTCTTATAAGATTTAAGCAAGTTTCATAGAAATAATCAAGCCTTTCTAATGATTAAAAAAAAAAAAGAATGCAGTCAACTACGAATGTCAAGGTAGCATTCTGACTCTTCTTTATGTGTGAAAACTGGGTTTGTAATTACATATTTTCCACCTTGGTAAATACTATTCAGAATTTGAATACTTGTATCTTGTCTCTTTGGCCCAAACAATTTAGAAGGAAAAAATCAATTTTAAATTATATATGGCTTTTTGAAATTAAGTACAAGAAATGTCAAACCTTGGAAATTGCCTGTGTTTAGCCTAAAAATTGAGGTTCTTTTGTGAGTTTGATGGAATTAAAATGTTTATCTACAGGGTGCAGACCTCATTGTTTCCTTCCTCTTCTCCATAGAAATGTCTTTTGTCACTTTCATGTTTCTCATTTTCACTTTGGATATTTCTGATTTTAATCAACATGGTATATGGCTAAAAAGAAATCTTCTGATTTCCAGATTTCCAGAAAGTTAGAAGTGGAAGCTAAAAAATTGACAAATCTTAATTATTTAAAATAGAATTTTTTATTTAAATTGGCATGAGATTTGATAACATATGTGTAGTTGAAAGCAATATTTTAATATAAATCTATTAAATAATTAATTTATGATTTATTATTAGTAGTATCATAACATGATATGTTTGATTACATACTTTGGTCCACCTAATTCTCTTGAATTGTGAAGGAATATGTTTGACTGCCAACTTCACACGTAAAGAATACAGAAAATGCCACCCAATTCAGCTACTAATTAATCACTTTTCCTATTATAACAGAAGCAAATTAATTTCTGCATATCTCCTCTAATTAATCATTTTTTTTTTCTAATGCTTACTTTCAAACATGTTTAATTGCCCTTTAAAATAAATTGATCCCACAACACCCAATAGAATGAAAAGAAAAAGAAATAACTCTATGGCTGAAATTGAGATTAATAGGCCCCGAAAAAGTTAATTACCTATAATTAATTGAAAAAGAAAATTAAAAGAAATTAATTAGATGATGGCTTCCCAAATTTTTTGTAATATTTTAGTTCTTTAAAGCCTACAATTCAATTGAACCATGTTTATAAAGATGGTGAGCTAACCAGCCAAGGGGAGACTCACCTAGACAACTAGACAAGATAAAAAATTTTACCCTAATCCTCAGTCATGGGACAAAGCGAAGCCAGCAACGCACATTCAATTCCCCCTTGTTTTTGGCAAGATAAGCAAGTGGCAGCCTCATCCCATAAACATTAAAGTAAACCAATGAGCCACTTTCCAATCCCAAGCCCAAGTGCCATAATCTCATGCCATGAATATTGATTAATTCCTGTTTTTTAAATTAGTATATGTATATTAGTTAAAAAAATTCAAATTAAAATTTTAAGATATTATATTTTTTTAATAAATTTAATTTCAATTAATTTTTTTAGTTTTAAAAATGACTTATAAAATTTAAAATATATTTTTAATATAATAATTAATCTCCATATGCAAAGTAAATTGGTCTCAAAAATACCAATTACCTATAATGGTTTAAAAACTGAAATGAGAGAAAAACTAGAAAAGCAACTCACCGGAACTTGTGGGATAAGGATCACAATCCCAAGCATGAGGCCTGTCCGGGCAGAAACACCTAAAATGGTAGGTGGTGATATTAAAGCCACATTTGCCACCACTATTTTCACAGATGCTGCAATTACTTGCTATCCAATTCAAAACGAACCCTGTTTCTAGCAACCTTTTAATGCCAATTCTGGGATTAATTTCACTTTCTTCTCCATGCAAATCCACAGGCACCATTAATTCTTCTTGACACACTTGTGATGCATTTCTCAGTAAAGGATCATCCTTAAAAATAGATAAAGTTGGACCAATTTCTTCACTATTCTTGCCAGCACAATCAATCTTGTATTTTAAAAGTTCACTATTACCACCATTTCCTAACAGTGTTTGATTGCACTGATAAAGCAAAAACAGCTCTGTTTGGTTTTGGGATACCGTAAACCTATTATCGGATAATGATGTGTTCTTAAATTGAGGAACACAAGTGTCGCTTCTGTTAAAACCGACAGCGTTTGCGACACGAAGAATCTGGTTTTGGTAGTCGATTTGCTGAATGATATAGTTGTCTTCTTGTAATCTGAGAATTGGACGGTTATTGAGGCAAAAAAGATTGAATCCAGGATACCCACAAAAAGATTCATGCTGGTCTTCAATATAAAATGGGAAACTAATATTTTGGCCATCCCCACAAGTTTTTGGGTTGCAGGCCAAATACCGAGGATCTATACATAAGGCTTTTCTTGCAAGAATAAAAGAAATTATTAGAAACAGATTGATCAATGGAGAAAAGGGTATTAGCAAAAAATTTTGGTTCATGTGAGGAGTCATCTTGATAATCTATAGACAGAGAGAGAGAGAAAGGATTTTATGTTTTATGTTTTATAGGTTTAGAGGGTGAAGAAAGCTATCGCTTGCGTTATAGGAAGGGGGGAGAGTTGACAAAACGGATTTAACTCAATAATGGGAGTTTTTTTTTTTTTTTACTTTGATTAGGGTAATAGATTGTAATGACTGGGCTACGTGGTGAGATAATTTTAACATCTTAATAGTAATCCATTAAAATTTTGAGAGTGATTGAATGTATACTTATAAAATTTAATAATTATTTAAAAATATATATATTGATAATTGAATAAAAATTAATTATTAATTTATTTTTTTTAAATTAATAAAATTTAATAATAGTTAAAAATTATGATTATCGATAAGAATTTTTACCAATTGAAAAAATATTTTTATCTCAAATCAATAATAATCAATCGCTTATTCAAATATCTTATATGTTTGGTATATTAATTATGCAAAAAACATAAAAGAAAATTAAATAAGAGAAATGAAGAGAAAATAAAAAAAAAAATTTCTTATATTTAGATTTTTTTATTTATACAATGAAAGAAATAAAGAGAAATTTATTATTATAATCTTAAAATAAGTGATGAAAATAAAGGAATTGGTATTTATTTTTTTATATTTTTAATGTTTTAATTTTTCTGTCTTTCTTTTTAAAATAAAAAAAAAAATTATTCTTTTGAAATATAAATGAGATACTGTAATTTTTTTTATTTTTTTTTCTCTACTATTCCTTTTATTAGTTAACTAAAAAAAATAGTATTCATTTTTTTTTTCTCTTAATTTCCATTAAAATAAAAATAGGGTAAGGTGTTTTATATATTATTTATATAAAAATTTTCTTTCCAATTTGAGAAAGAGGAATATCATGTGATGGCAATTGACAAATGTTGTCGATGCAGTATTTGGAATCCGCCTTAAATCTTAGACTGTTGAATCTAAGGGACCGACCTTGTTAAAAAGTTGTGCAAGTTGACCATTATTAATATAAGAATGAGTTACAATGAATCAAGGGCAGTTGTGAATATGGAATCATTTTGTTGGGAAGGGGTCAAAATTTTTTTATAAGATATATTTAATTTATTATTTTTTTACTTTAGATATATTTTTTTAAAAAAATTATTAATTAATTGTCCCTTGTGATTTAAACTCTCATGACTATGAATAAAAATTTAAATTTAAAAATTATTAAATTATTATAAACAATTTTAATTCTTTAAATTTTTATAACAATTTAATAATTATCAGAGTAATAATTTTAAATTATTTAAATTTTTATAATAATTTAATAATTATCAAAGTAATTAATTTCTCTTTAATATTAAATAATAATTAAATTTGATACTTATATCAAAATATGGAATAATAGATTTGCTAATTTATTAAAAAAAATTATTTTCCTCCTATGTCAATTTTTGTATAGCTGAGAAAAAATTATTAGAAGTCATTATACTATTAAATTTTTTAATTAAAGTTTTAGGTTTCTATACTTTTCTTAAATAAAAAAATTCTAACTAAAAAATAAAAATTCAAATGAAAAATTAATTTTTTTTCCTTTTTAGGTGTATACCATTAATTTAATATTTTTTTTTATGAAAATTCAAATTTATTAATGATAGTAAACTACAAATTATCATCTTCGTAAAAAAATAATAAAAACAAAGCAAATTTTTTTAGAATGCATATAAATCTAATGCATGATATGTAAAAAAAAAAAAAAAAAAAGTCATTATGTAAAAGCAATAAAATTAAACTAAAAACTAATAAAAATAACTTAAAAGAATTAATTTATATAAATATAAAAATTAAGACATTAACGTGTAAAAACAAAGAAATTGAACTGAAATTAATAAAAAAAATAGAAGAGGAAAATTAGAGTTGCATTAATTATTGGTTTTCTTTTTAATTTCTTTCTAATTATATAAAGTTTTTCTGATTATTTTCTTTTTTACTCAAAGGGTTTTTCTATTCCCTCCTCTATTTATAAAATATTATAATGAATTAAGAATTGGACTTTCTTTTTTAAGAGTTTTTATGTAAAATTTAGATATTGATTACAAATAGATAAATTTTATAATTCATATTAAACATAAAATAAATTCAAATAATTCTGAAGTTTAAACCTAATTTTTGTTTTCTGAGAGACTCAAACCTATAATCTATTATTTAATCCTACATCCCATATTGCAAATAATTATAGAATTATAAATGATTAATTAGAATGAAAATAAAAAAAATAAAAAATAAAAGAAGTATTGTTTGAATAGCATATTTGCTTTTAATTACTACATTTAGTTATATAAGATCTTATAGTGTTCCTCACTTACACATACTTGAGATTTATAAATGAAATAATTAAAAACTTTAATTTTGCATCATCACATGCTCACAGACACACGTACACAGGCGTAATATAGGCATGGACACATTTCTAATACTGATTTCTTTTTCCCTTCTTAATTTGCAATTCAATTATTTATACTTTGTTTCCCTCAAAAGCTTTTGAAAGCTTGATTCAATCCAGTACCTATCTTTTTTTCCTTCTTGTTTAATTCAGTTCATACATTATGGGATTGATTCTGCCAAGTCTAAAGTTTGCTAGCCATATATATGCAAAAGAAAATCATAAATTGTAGTGTTGTATTTTATGGTTTTTGAATGCTTGAATTTCTTTCAAGAATGGGTCTCTTTCCATGCAGTTGAAGTTGTTTTTAATTTTTTTTTTTTATTACAACATAGTATTAAAGTCTATCATAATAAATTTACATGCATTTTTTAAATTTTTTTATAAGTTGAATCCACTAAGTAAGAATAGCTAAATAACCTATCATACACAATTAGATTAAATTATATTCGTTAAATTTATCATTATTTTTAAACTCTAATTTATTGCACAAAAATCTTTAATTTTAATTTAATTGCAATAATTGTTGTTTCTAATGATTTCCAGTCTTAGACTCTTTAGAATTCATATTTGACTTCCTACTTATTATTTTTTTAATACTATTTCATGTCAAATGAGATGCTATGTATGAGATCTTCCTGTGGAAACCTTTTTCCATGCGAGCATGAAACCCAAAGCCCTAACACAGTAACTTTATCTCTCTCTCTCTCTGTCCTTCTTAGCTTTGCCACCATCATCTCGTTTGTCACATATAATTTTTAACGAGCTTGAGATCAAAAAACGACATGAAAGACAATTGTTGTGACTAAATTAGAAGTTAAAAGATTTTAATGCAGCAAATTAAAAATTAAATACAATAACAAATTTAATGATAAGTGCAAAGATAACTAGTCTAATTTAGCCTTTTAAGTATTGCTTCTTCAACCTTAATTAGCAAGTTAAAATAATCATACCAAAATAGAACATAATCCATAAACTCTAATGTAGCTAAGATGTTGAAATATAAATTAATTTAGAGTCCATTTGGCATAATTATTATAAAATGTTAATTTTAAATAATAAAAAAGGAAGAATGTCTTCAGATCAATGGACGTTAGTAAGTTAATTTCAAAATTAATTTTAAATCCAAAAACTAAATGATTCATTAGTCTAAAAGGAATTATTCCTTGTTTCTAATTCAAAATCAGCTTCTCTATGATAAGTAATAACAATACTAAACTAGTACTTGCCTAAGAAAATAATCTAATTAACTTAGCCCTGGCCAAGATATTGGACTCTTAAAGCTGTTTACTCTACGGAGATTTGGATCCTTGTATAGATTTTTTCATTAGCTTTCCACAAGAAATTGCTTAGACTTATCATCTGCATGTGGTGACAGCCCATTGAAGTAACTGGATTTGAAACTATTGTCTCTCTATGCCTTTTGGGTCTCCAACATTGTCTCAATGCTTTTGACACAACAAAGTGCAACAAAAATTAAAACTTCATTAAATTTACATGAAAGTAACGTACAAAGTTTGAAAGATCTAAGATGAAATATAAATTCATTATAAAGAAATTTTTAATAGCTTTACACCCATAAAATTTAGAACTTGAGAAAAATTAAAAAATTAAATATGTGATTAGTAGAAGAAAACTACTAAATATAAAAGTGAGAAAACTAAAAGAAATTTAATTAACGAAGTGATATATTCTCTAATTAAGAATTATATAATAAAATTAAAACTAATTCTTATTTCAATCTAAATTTTTCATGTCTACCAATGACCCAATTAACAGCAGCACTGATATTCTCTTGCCACTCAAGTACCTTCCATCAAATGTTGAGCTTTAGTAAAATTAGAATTTTATAAAAATAATTTTTTTTTCATAATTTCTCATAAATTATTTTAATTACTTAAAAAAATTAATTTAAAGAAATTAAAATATATTTTCAATTAAATATCAAATATTTTTATTTTTTTATTTAAAATTAATTATTTAATGTATTATAATAAAAAAATATTTTTAAATCCTCAAATAAAAATTCAAATACCTACATCATTAGACATTAAAAAAAATGCTTTCGTCTTATGATAATGCCTTCTTGCTCAGAAGAAATAAAAAAAAAAAAAAGATGAACTCCACTTCACACAAAGATGCCAATTTTAAGTTTTTTGTTTTTTCTATACATTTGCCGGTTTTTTTTCTTGTTTTATTTGTCGTATGCACGTGACCTGCTGCTAATATTATTTCTATTATGTTATATATTTTTTTCTTTTTTTTTTACCATATTCTTAATCTATTTTATTATTTCTTTCAATAAAACTAGTTCATATTCATACTTTATTGGATTAATTATTATTTTTATAACAAAATGAAATCATTAGATTTTTTTTATTGTGATCATATAAAATTGAAATGATAAATTAATTAATAATTTAATAACTGATAATTAATATCATATGTTTTGTATTCAGAAAATAAAATATTTAATTTTTTAAAATTAATAATTAGTAATAATTAATTTTTCATTTTATATTTATATATATCCATTTTATATAGTAATAATAGGTGAAATAAAAGGGAGTATTAGTATTTGTTTTATTAAGTAAAAAAATAAACACAAAAATATATATTTATTGAATATATGAATTAAAAATATATTATAAAATTAAAAAACTAATTTAATTAATATACAACACATATACTAAAGTTTGTTAAATATATACTATTTATTAGGGATGACAATTATAACCGACTCATCGAATTTTTGTCTCATCAAACTTGAATGGAGCGGATAATATCCATCCTATTTAATAAATAAGACGGATGGTTTTTTTTTTTTAAATTCGTAGTGGGTTCGGATCTAGCTCGAATAATTATAATACTCGTCTTGAATCCGATCCGATTATATATATTATATATATTTTTTAATATTTTTTTTATATATTTTTTTTAATTTACAGTTAATTTTTTATATGAAAAATAAATTTTATTATGTAGATATTAGAAAAAAAATACATATATATAAAAAGAAAAAAGAAAAAATAAATATATAAATGAGTATATTCTACCTAATCTGACCCATCTTGAATTCAGACAGGTGACAGAACAGGTATTTTTATTTTTAAGTGAATCGAATTAAAATTTTATAAAATTTATTCAAAATTCAATTCGTTGTGATCCTGTTATTTGCTATTTTTTTTTTTAAAGTATACAAATATTTTAAGTATGCTCTACATATATATACACACACACAAAAGATATTAATATAAGTATAATATATACCATTTCCTAAGAGAGTTTGACTTTTTAATTTTTTAAATTTACAATTTGTATATATTAAAATAGTTTTCGATACTAAAATTATATTTCATATACCTTATTTTGTTAATTGTATACCATTTACTGTTTTTTTTTTTTAAAGGATGCATAAGTTTAAAGTATACTATATATATATATATATATGTGTGTGTGTGTGTGTGCAACAGATATTAATATAAGTATAATGTATACCATTTCCTTGGAGTTTACCTTTTTAAATTTGTAATTTGTATATATTAAAATAGTTATAAATGCCAAAAATATATTTAATGTATATTATATATATCCTCAACATATATTAATATAAGTATAATATATACCATTTATGGGAGTTTTTTTAAATTTGTAATATATATATATATATAATTACAGATATCAAAATAGCTAATATATACCATTTCTTTTTAGTTATATATAATTTACTATTTTTTTTTTAAAGTATGCAAACTTATTTAATAGTGAATATAATTTTAAAAAGATTATTCATTTGAAATTATACTTTAATTAGAAAAATAAAAATGATAGTAAATTGATTATTTTAATTATTTATTTTATTAAAATAATCAATTAATTATTGTAAATGTGCTAAAAGCAACTATAAATGTCATTTTTTTTTTTTATGAAGGGAACATATTTTTGCAAAATTTATTTTCTCACCGTAAAAATGAATTTCTTTATTCTTTTTTCGATATTTTTATAAAAAGTCCAAAAAAAAATGATAATAGTCTCAATCAAGTCTAATCTATGGTGGATTTTAGTACCCACTTTGTTGACCCATTTATTATCTATTTGCAATCACATGGGCCATCACCTAATAAACACAATCTGTCTTAAGATACAGGGATAATATTTTTATTTTATAATATTATATTAAAATATTTTTTTATTTTTTAAATTATATTAAAAATATATATATATATTTTAATTTCTTGAAAATTTAACATCTTTCAATTAAATTACCGTTAGGTACACCACCACCGCTATCACCATCCTTTTCAGTTGACATCAACATATATAATAGGGGCATAGCAGAAGAAATCAACTCCCAATTTTCTATCGAAATTTAATACTTAGAAAGTAACAAACAAAACCCATTAAAATAATGAGTCAATCAAACAAAGCCCATCAAAGTTTAACTCTAGAAAAAAACAAATACAATAAAAATGAAAATTTTTATGCACAAAACCCAGCAAACTTATTCAGTCGAAGAGTTAAATTAAATATTAAATATTAAGTCTTGAACAAAAATAAAATAAAAAAATTAATCCCGATTTCCAGTCGACATCAACATCGTCTACCACGTTTCAAGGCAGCACAACTCCATCTTTTATGGGCACATCCAGTTCATCTGTTATTGTGGAGCTTCCAGTCGTAGGCGACCAAACGAGTGAGCAAACTTCAAAAACCTAAAGTCACTGCATATCGGACTGAGTGCACTCCAATTTGCTCTCCACTACGAGCTCTTTCATCATAATCTAATCTCTGCCGGTCATGATAGGAAACAGTAATCATCGAGCGACCTTAGAGGACAAGGCTTAGCCTTTATGAAGCTCTATTGACTCGCTTCATCGTCGGCTTTGGTTTTTTAGATTATTAAATAACAGAAAAAGTAATAAAAATGTACGAAAATATTTTATAGTATACTGAAATTAAAATATAAATTTTTTTTAATATAATTTAAAAAATATAAAAATCATATAATATAATATAAATTTTATAATAATAATCATTAAAATGTACAACTCAGATAGTATCATCAACACATGGTCAGTGAATTACATAAAATATAAATATCATTCATATAAAAAAATTATTTAATACAATAAATATAAAATTTCATCTCATATGGTATATCATTATTATATTATATTTTAATACACTCAAGGTTCAACAATAACTTTTTTTCTTAAATTTTAATTTAATTTTTCAATTATAAATATGATTTAAATATCATTAAATTACTATTTTGATAATAGAATTTACTTTTTAATACATAAAAATAAAAGCAAGTAAATTATTTCACATTTGCAATAAATAGTTCATTTCAAAATATTCAATGGGTACAAATATATATAAAACTTTTTGATAGGAAATATAATGTGAATGACACCCATGCATTGCTTTAGTTAGAGAATTATGCTTCAATTGCTTTTGAGGATATGTCATGCCAACTTAGTTGCTTTGTGGCAAGGTTGTTCCCATCCATTTTCAACTACCAAAAACTGTGTATTTCTTGCCTTGTGGTTGTGAGGGAACTTCACACGTTGCCTTTCCTACCCCTCACGCATTTTGAATAACCATTTCACTAATTATTATAAAAAGAAAAAAGATCACCTTTACATTGCAAAAAAGATCAACTCATTTTGTTGCTTGCCTGCTTGGTCGGTGCTTCTAATCACATTGAGATCCGACTTAAACTAATTGCAATGGATTGGTATCATCCATCCTAGAATTTATACTCCCTAAGAAAAGTTTTGAAGTCAAGTTCTCCTATCAACACTCAATAGTTAGATGTAGGACTCATTAAAAATAAATATAATATTTTATAAAAAAAATTATTCTCTTTTAATATTAATTATTAATATAACGACTCTTATGAAAATAATTTAACCACACAAAACTTTTTAAAAAAATTATAATGGTTATATTTTTTTTTTCAAAAAGATAATTTTTTTTATAGACACTTCAGAAAATCACTACATGAATGATAAGAAATATTGTCATCAAAATCTAAAAATTATAAAAAAAAAAATTGTGACAATAAAAAATTGTCAGAGATTGTAGTCTATATCTTTGTCACTAAAAGACAAAGGTATACATGATAATTAAAATTGTCACAGATAATGTATAATTAATGACGATATATTTGTTGTCATTCTATATAATTTTAGCAACAAACATTATTGTGACTATATATATAAAAAAAAGTGGTTTATATTTATTTTTACAAATAAAAACAAATTAATTGTTAGCATTAATAGTTTTGAGAATAAGTTTATATTTAGTAGGTGTTTGATAAAATTTTTTGATATAATTATTTTTTTTTTATTTCTAATAGTTGTATTATAACATTTGGTTACTAACATTTATTAGTTATTCAATAGTTATTAAGTAGTAAAAAAGCAGTTGAATGTAACAGTTTCAACTTGCAGTTTTTTCAAAAAAATTAATATTTTTTGAAGTAAAAAAGATTAAATTATTATTTAAAATAATATTTAAATAAAAAAATAAATATTAATATTTATCTTTAATGGTCATTGAACATAGTAAATGGATAAGGTTAAAAAAAGCTAAAAATAAATTTAAATCTTTTAATTTTTTCATTTAAATGGATAAGGTTATGATTTGATCAATCAAGATTGAATCATTTATCATAATAAATTCAGTGATACATTTTTTATATTCGATACAAATCAATTCCTAATTAATAAAAAAATAATAATTTTTTTATTAATCAAGTTAACACAATTGTCATTATATAAACATTTTATATAAAAGTATAATTAGGATTAAAAGTATTATATGAGGAATTTACTATTGAGTATAATCATGAATAAAAGTATTATATGATAAATAGAAAGTAAACTCAAACATAAATTATGAAAATTCAGTTAAGTATATGTTTTTACATATATATAAACAAATTTTTATCAAGTGTCCTGCCTTATGACAAAATTATTGGTGGTCTTTGGACATATTGAGACATCAAATCATAAAGATTAAAAAAGAATTTAACCTTTTATTAGAAATTCATGTATGTATATATATTTTTTAGGTTTTCATATTGCTCTTATACGTCTAATTGATGATGAAATGACTAAATAATCAAGCTTTTTCTTTGCAACTTCAAAGAAAAAATCACACTTTTTTTTTTTTTGAGATTATTATGTTTGGAATAAATGGATATTGATTATTTTATTTTGGTTTAATGAATAAAAATTCTAAATTTTCTGATAATGGATTTCAGTACAATTGCAATTTTTCAAGAAAATTTGAATTTTTTTTAACTGATTAGTCCACTATAATATATAATAATGTTATACTTGTGCATTGATATTAATAATTTTGCTATTATATTGATATTAATAATTTCATTCTATAAAAAAAAATAAAAATTACTCACATCATCAAATTCAAACCAATAAATTTTAGTTAATAAAAGTGGTACTAACATTATTACATAATTACAAGTTTAAATCCCAAACAGAATTTATCTAATAAGAAATAAAAAGATTCAATAGAGAAAATAAATCATCTAACTTAACTACACTGCATACCCTAAATTGAAATATAAATTAATGTGGATGTAGAACCCATAATTCTATATAAGATATAAAATTCTATTAATCAATACAATAAAACTTGGACTTACTCTCATTTACAAATTTAAATAAAAATTCAACAATGGACAACCAAGACTAGATTCTAAATATATTTTAAAATGAAAAAGAAAGAAATTTGAAGAATTGACTATGAATTTGCACTTGAGAGTAATAGTAGATGTCTATTCTTTGCCTTCGCTCCACTTTGCTTAGCTATAAATTAAATAATTTTTATAAAATGAAGTTTGATATTTAAAATCTATAGTCTTAAACATATTATTCACATGATATAAGTGACAATTTACAATCTCAAGTCAAGTGGGCACCATATTAGCAACCGTTAATAGTATTAAGATTATAAATTTTAAAATACTAATAGTAAAAATCTTTTGTTGATATGTGGTTAATAGAAGGAACCCATTATGGGAAATAGAAGCTATTGTTGATAAAAATAAAATAAAATTTCATTAACTTGTAACTCATTTAAATTATTGATTTGATTTGTTTTAATCATATTTGATTTATCAATTTTAAATTAAAAATATTTTTTAATAAATTATTATTATTTTATTATCAATTAAAAAAAATACCGATAAAATATATATATATGTGATAAAAAAATTCTAAAAATAATTTAATGTACAACACAAAATATGTCAATTAAATTAATTAACACATCCAAAACTCTCTTTTTTTTCTTAAGAATCATATTCTGTTTTATTTATTTTTAATTATTTTCATAAATTGTTATTTTTTTTTAAATTTTAAATTAATATTAGATTAAAAAAATGTGGGTGTATATAAAATAAAATCAAATATATATAATTATAATTATAATAAAAAGTAATATATATATATATATATATATATATATATATATATATATATATATATATATAAATTCAATTTAGTTCTACTTGAAACCGTGAAAAATTTTCAAATTATAAATCAAATTAAATATTTGAATTACTTTATTTTTAAATTAAAATCAAATTAACAATAATAAAACCGTCGATTTTATTTTGATTTGATCAATTTAATTTAGTTTAACTGGTTTGGTAGGTTTGACTTCCATCCTCTAATTTGTTTGGCATTATCATTATTATTAACCAATACATATAAGTCATATGAAATTATAAATTTTTTAAATAAATATTGAGGTTATATTAAAAAGAAACCCTAGACTTTTAGATGTATTTAAATTATATATAAATCATATGAACTTTGCATCAATTTTAGTTTATTGTCATATTCTAATAAAATTAGGATGGAATACTTTTAAATCAAATACTATGGAACCACTTGATAAATATTTTACTATGATTGGTAGTCAAATTGAATAAAAAAAATAAATATTATTTTAAGTTTTGCTTAATAAATAATTTAAAATAAAAATTTAATTATTTTGAGATTTAACAATTTATAATTATGGCCTTTAGTTAATTAATATATTTAAAATTAAACTAATAAATAATAATTTTAAATAACAGCTCTAATTAAGAATAATATTAAACCCACTAATCCAATGTAATAATTATATATAATGATGATATTGTTTGATTTAATTATAATTAGGTTGGGTTTTGTGAAGCTTTTAATGGTTGGATGCTAAGATGATAAGAAAGCATGTTATCTTTTCCATCTCTAGAGGTTGCAAAACAACTCAAGTGCACAAACCATATTCATATTCCATTTCCTAATCAGTCAAAATTTTGTGGACCAAAAAATTTATATTGTTCTCTTTCTTTCCATTGCCAATGGAATTCAAGAATATATCATATACTTCCAAAATCTAATAACAATACAATAATAATAATATCACTCTCAAAACTATTATATAGATATCATTTCTAAGGTTAATTTTATGTGTCACTAAAATAAAATAAAAAATAGTGTGCTCAAAAATATTAAATTTATTTGATAATTTAAAAGTAATCAGAAAAAAAAACTAATTAAACTAAATAAAATTATCAAATATTTTATTTTATATGTCAAAATTCCTTTAAAAGGTAAAATAAAATTATGTGGACTAAAATTTTTCATATTATCTAGGAATAAAGTTAAAAAATTAATATTAGGTGGGTCAAAAATTAATCTTATTTAGAAAGTTAAAATTAAACGGATTAAATAATTTTTTTTATAGACTAATGATAATTTTAATTAATTTTGAGTTAATTGATAATTAATTTTATATAAAATATTATATTTAAATAAATTAAATAATTTTTTTTTATAAATTATTATGTATTTTTTTGGTCAAGTAGACCTGATTCATCTGAATCCTATGAAAATTTAGTCTCAGACATTATCAAATAAATATTTAATTATTAACTTATTAATCCATTGAAGAATTACAATATGTTTGGAGTAAAGAAAGTAGTGAAAGAAAATAAAAGAAAAGTAATACTACTAGAAGCTCATAAATAACTTTTTATCCAAATGAAGAAAAAAAAAAGATAAAAAATAATAATATTAAATTAAATATTTTATTGTAATAACTTTCTAATTAAAGGAAATAAAAGCTCTATTTCATAAAAATTCATTTTGAAAAAACTAATTCAATTTAGTTTTATTACTATAATTGAATTGAATTATTGTATAAGAATTATTCTAAATATTATGTATGTAAATAGTAAATTTCAATTATTTTTTTAATAATTTATATTTATTTAATAATAACTAATTAATATTAAAATTTTTAAAAATTATTGAATATATTATATAATTTGATAATAAATTAGATCTCAATTAAATTAAAGTTTTACAAAATAACATGATTTATATTTATGAAATTTTATAAATGATATAATTTCAAATATGAAAATCAATAAAATAAAATTAATTTATATTAAATTATCTCAAAATCTAAATTTTCAATAAGAGGGAAAGCGTAATTTTATCTTTTAATTTTTTTTCTCCCCAAACATGTTGTAAACAATTTCAAAAAAGCCTATTAATTTTCTCGAGACAGCCCTTCTTTTTCCCTTCAAATCCACCATACACGTGTTAAACTCGTTTTCAAGTTAAGCAATCACAAACTCCCGAAATTCACCCAATCAAAACCCGTGAACTCTTTGAGACCTTTTTTTTTTTTTTTTTTTTTTTCAATTAGATTACACCAACTAATCATCAATATCTCCATTTTACCCCTCACATAAACTCATAAAATTAACAGTTAGTATAAATGTTCTTAGACCGATTAAAAAATAGATAAAAATAAATAATTAAAAATTCGATTAGAATTGAACCGATTAAATTAAAAAAAAATTAATATATATATATATATATATATATATATATATATATATAATTTTATATTTATTATATATATATATGATAAAAATAAATATAATATAATTATGATTAAATCAAAAATTTATATAAAATTATATTTTTATGGTATCAATTGACTTATATTAAATCAAAAATTATATATATAGAAAGTTATAGATATTCACTTACGCAAACATCTACTCATATAATAGGATAACATGTAATAGGTTCATAATTTTGACGTCAGATAAAATTAAAATAAAATTACTTAAATTCTCTTAATTTTTTTAACTCAAAATTATGTCGTTTTGATAATAAATAAATAAATAAAATCTGACTCGCTCGAATCGAAAAAACTGATATGATTCTATTATTTCACTAATTAATCGATCGATTCATCATTTTTTAATCGATTTTTAAAAATGGAGAAATGAAAATTGATTGGATCAATTTTAATTTAATTTTTAATTTTTTTAATTCAACCGACCGATTCGATCTAATTTTAATAACTATGATTAATATTATCTAAAGCTCTAAATTAGTCTTTTAACATATGATAGGTGTGACTATTCAAATTTTTTTAATTCACATTATATTATAAATTAATTAATTAAGTATATAAAATAATAATAATTATCATATACAATGAATATTATTATCAAATTAAAATTAAAATTGTATAATAAATTTTTAAAAAATAATGATTATGAAATTAAAACTTAATTACAAAATATTTTAATATCATTATGTTATTTTTCAAATTCTTTAAAGATAAAAAATTTATAAAAAAATTAAAAATTCTTTTTAAAAAACTGTGAAAAATAAATTATATTTTTTAGCTTATTTTTATTTAAAATACTATTTAAATTTTATTTTTTTAAAAATATCTAAACATTTCGATTTTTATCTAAAAGTTAAAAACTCATTAAACAATCATTTTAAGTGATTATTTTCTCTTTTTAAGAATATTCAAACACTTTCTTAATTAAAAATTTAAAATTAATTAAATTAAGCTAAAATTATTATAACAGATTGAATTTTTAACTAATTGAATATTTGATATTTATTTGTAAATGTGATTTTTAATCATATTTTTTAAAAATTTTAGAAAATGAATTTAAAAAAAAAATTATTTTGAGAAATAATAAATTTCAAACACCCACTATTTAAATTATAGAGTATATATTATAATCTAAGTTGTTGGATTATATTAAAGTATTGAAACAAATAAAAAATAATAAAAAATTATATTTTTAAAAATTTTTTATGTTTTATTTTTTATTTTTACTCTGCCCATCCATTTTTATTCAAAGCTCTGCCTTTCTCCGTCTCTCCTTTTTCTTTCTCTACCATCATCGCTTTGTTTTCCTCCAAATTTCCTCCCTTTTATTTACCATTTTGCCCTTCTCTTTCTCCATTAGATCCATCGTCATCTCCATTTTAGGGTTTTAATATCATCACTGTCTCTCTTCCATTGTCTTCTCTGATCTGATCTTCCTTTTTCTTCACCTGGTTTCCTTATAGAGTTTATTATATTTATATTACCGTTTGATCAATAGTTATTTGAAAAAAAAAAAAAATTGAAATCTACTAACTAACTTGCATTTCAATTACAATTTGAATTTCGTTTGACTTTTAAATCTAGGAAGGAATTTAGAGGATTAGGATTAAATTTTTTAGGATTTTTAGTTGATTTTTCCCATTTTATTTTTAAAATTTTTTGTTTTAGAGATAGCAGAGGGATTAAGTATTGGAAATGTTGGGGCCTGGATTGCAGTTTAGTGCGCGAACTCGGTTTTTTCAGGCGTCGAAGGAGCGTAGAGGTCACCAGAATGATCAACTGCATAAAGCTCAAAGCCATGTTACCGCTAGTCAATCGCCATTGATTAAAGAAAAAGTTGGAAAATCGGTTCGGGAGGTGGTGGATAGGGAGCCCGAAAACTGGACTGCTTTGGAGGAATCTCCTAAACTGGTTTCAGTTCCGGCCTTTGAACCGGTGGTTTCTCCGTTGAGTAATTTGGAGCGGTTTTTGGAGTCTATCACACCATTTGTGCCCGCTCAGTACTTATCTAAGGTATGTTAACATACAATTGGTTCCTGTTTTCTGCTCCTGTTTTCTCTCTATTTTTTTCCTTTCTTTTGTTTTTCTTTTTAATTCATTCTAATTTAAAAAAAGGCAGAATAACTTGCGGTGTGCTAGTAGCCCAAAAAACTGAAAAATCAAACAGAGACAATTTATTATTAATTGTGTTTATTTTTTTTTTATTTTTCATATTATTTTCCCTTGTTTTCATATTTAATAATGAGCTGATGAAGTATATGGGTTTTGGCAAACCCTGATAAGGCAATGAAACTCACCTGAAAATACATTCAAAATTCACTTTTAACTTTTAAGCACTTAGTTCTCTGCTCCTTTTGGTTTATTCGAACCGGTCTGACCAATGACCACCAATACTTTAATTGTGTTCTACAAAGTTTTGTGCGGAAAACTATTTGTAATGAGAGTTTGGTGGCAGACTACAATGCGTGGCTGGAGGACTTGTGATGTGGAATTTCAGCCATACTTTGTACTCGGGGATTTGTGGGAGTCTCTTAAGGAATGGAGTGCTTACGGTGCAGGAGTGCCTGTAATTTTCAATGATAGTGATTCTGTTGTTCAGTACTATGTCCCATATCTGTCCGGTATTCAAATATACGGCGCGTCTATGAATACCTGTGTTGAATCAAGGTAAATAAAGATGTAGCTGGTGATAAATTTTGTTTGTGTAATGTGATAGAACTTTTCAAGTGGATGTGTTAATTCTTAGTTAATGATTGATTTCCATGTGTTATTCACTATCATTTCTTTTGCTAGACTCATTTAAGTCAGTTATGGATTACTCGATCTTCATTAATTTACTCAAATCTTGGTTTTTGGGATGTGCGCTCATTTTTATCTTGGTTACTCCTTGTGTTTCGAAAAATAATTTTGGTTTAGTTTTTGCTTAGATTCTTATTTATGTAGTCCATGCTTACATTATTGATTGTGCTTGCATTTACTGATTTTAAGTGGAAGCGTCATGTTAAAACAACGCGACTAGGACATTTGAATATTTAAATTGAACCCACCAGTTGATGTTTGAAATTTTATGTTGGAAAGCACCCAATATTTTAAAGCATTGATAATATATGCTTAGGGTCCATTTAAATCGATAGTCATTTGAAATGAGTGTAGATTTTGATTAGAGATTCAGGTGGAAAATTATTAAAATATCAACATGGTGCCTAATTCCAAATGCTCAAATTATTAAATAATTGGTTTTATTTATTTATTATGTACAACAGCTTGTATCTGAAAAGAAATTTCCTGATACATTCAAATACTGAACTTGAACCCGAAACTGTTAGATGTCAGTTCTGTTCTATTTTGCTCGTTGGGAAGTTTTTTATATTGCCAAGCATTCACCGAATCAGTGTTTTTAAATTTCAGCTGTTACCCAAAGGGATATTTTGTGCCTTTTTATGTTTTATATCCATTTATTTATGCAGAAAGGAGAAAGTTATGTAGTGATCATTACGAGCCTTAAGTTGACCATGAAAATTCATGCAAATATGCAATTACTTCTGCATAATATGTCTTTTTATTTTTTTGCTAACAATAGTTAAATCTCTTATGTCTTATAACTCAGTGATTTAACTTTATTTTGCTTGCTAAAAGCAATATTGTAGTATATAAAATTACATTCTATCTTTATTGGGTGTCCTTTGCAAAGTGTAATTAAATGATTACTGCACTTGTATTATAAAAAATATATGTTTTACGTCCATTTGTACAATCATATATAGGACTATGACACTCCATTTGGTTTTGACATGAAATACTGTCATATTAATTTGTGCGTTTTATTTTCTCGTGTATCCATGCATTTAATGCCTGTTATTGCTAAAATGTTATGCTGCAATGTCCATGATTGTCATGCTATATCTGTAATGCCCCTGATTTCATAACATGGACCGTACCAGTGATTGTTGTTGATGCCATGATTTGAAACTGTGGATAATACAGTCAAATAGTACAGTTAAGTGTTAGAATGCTAGTTATATAACACTTTATTAGAAGGAGATGGGTTCGTTTCTTTTCTTTTAGTTTTTATGGAGAGATTGGGTTTCCAAACTTGTCCACTGGTCTTGCATGCCTTTGGCTTTTTTTTTTTTGATGTGGATTCAGGGGCATCACATATATAGCATGCCAATCATGGACATTGCAGCATAACTTTTTAGGAATAACAGGCATTAAATGCATGGATACCATGGTTTTAAATATCAGCCGATACATTATGTATCCTCCATTATGTATCAGATTTTTAGCCTACCGATATAATATTTCCTGTTACGATACGGATGATTGAAAATCATATATTTTTTTAACAAATTTTATGATAAATGATTTTTCTTATCATACATTTGTCACACTAAATTATTAGATATATAGTATTAGAATGATATTTGAATAAAGTAGTAAATATTTACGTGAGTCATTTTGTAAAATCTGGAAATATTATTCACTATAGCGGTAACCGATTCAGTTGCATTCAGTCTTTTTTAATCTGATTCCATTATGCAGTTTCTGATTCCGAAGCCGTTAATTAAAAATCTGATGTGGATGCATCATTACTGTTAGTCCTTTTCTCCCATATGAGTTTGGAACAAATCAATTCTATAATAAATTCATTTTCTATCATTCTCATTTTTAAAATTGTATTTGAGAAATGTTTATACCTTCTTGTGTCTTAACCTATTTTACTTAAATGGAACTACAGCCCTAGAAAAATGCTATCATGAATCCAAAATGTTGGGTTCAAGTGCTAAGAACTTGGTAGCATAACAAGTCTAATTGTTAGATTCGCTGCAAGTTCTATTTATTGAAGTTGTTCCGGTTCAAGTACAAGCTCAATCACATGTAAGGCGTTGGTAGGGTGATGAACGTAGCTGCATAGTCCTCTTTTCTTTTTAAATAAAATCTAATTTGGTTAGATTATTTTTTTTCAGTTTCAGGAAACCTAATTTGGGTTTAAGTACAAGCTTAAACGCATATTAATGTAGTTTTCCAAGTCAAATCCAATTTGATCTGTGTTAAAAAACAAAAAAAAATCCAATTGACCCTTGATTAAAAGGTAAGAAGGACCATGTGGTCTCTCTTTGCACATGCTTGTCCATGGATAACGCAAACCATCTTGCAGAAGAGGAGTCTGTACCCCACTCAATATGCCCTTGACCCAATTAATTAACTTTGCTGCATGAGTTTTTCTTTTTCTTCCTGTTTCCTTTTAATTCTTCTTCCTTTTTTGATGAATACTTAATTTAATTGATTTTCCTTAATTTAATTGATTTTCACCTTTCAAAAGTGTTTTAAGTGCTTTGATCTTAAAATGATTGGGCTCATCAATGCTTTCTGCAACTGTCTTTTATTCAAGCTGCACAAGATCATGCATGTGATGCTATTATAATGACAAGCTTAATTCCCGTCACTTCCATGGCTGAACAGAATAACCAGCATTTAACTCAGTGAGACATGTTTCTACTCCAAGATGTAGATTGATCTTTTGGGTCAGATTGGCAGCTTGACTGCCTCTTCTCTCACCCTCACCCTCACCCTCACCCTCACCCTCACCCACACCCACACCCACACCCACACCCACAACCGCACCCAGATGTATTTGTACATCTTATGAAGCACGCTACGTTTTTAGATTAGTTATGTGGTTGTGTTTCCTCTTTTTCTTCCTGTTTGTATTTGTTAGGCTGGTGCTAATGGAGCAAAGCTGGTGGCCCCTTTTGTGACAGGATACCAGGTGAGGACAGTGACAGTGATTTCAGGGATTCAAGTAGTGATGGTAGCAGTGATTGTGAACCTGAAAGTGGACTGAATGGTTCAAGGGAACAATGGATTCATCACCACATAGCAAATGGAGTTCCTCTTAGAATGGATAGATTGTCACTGAGAGACCACCGTATTGCTCATCAAGAGGACTTCTCTAGTGATGAGGGTGAATCTATGAATTGCCAAGGTTGCTTACTATTTGAGTATCTCGAGCGAGACCCTCCTTACAGCCGGGAACCATTAGCTGACAAGGTAAGTGTGCTTTCTATGTTTTTAGCAGTCTGGGTTCTCTCTTTTCCGTTTCCTAAACATTTTTCATTGGCACAGATATCGGATCTTACCTTACGTTTCCCTGGGTTGAAGACACTAAGAAGTTGTGATCTGCAATCGTCAAGCTGGATTTCTGTGGCATGGTATTGTTCATCAGTTTAGTGTTGCATTTACTACAATTAGTTATATATTCATGTATGAATTATAGGTTTGGTGGAAATTTGTAGGTATCCAATTTACAGGATACCAACTGGACCAACATTGAAAGACCTGGATGCTTGCTTTCTGACATATCATTCTCTTCATACACCATTGGGAGGTATGAACATATTTTTGTCATGGATTTCATATGGATGCCTGTCTGTATTTTTGTTACTTTGCAAGTTGACAGTTCTCCTATTTCACAACTTCCACAATAACCTACCTGTCAGTATCTATTGTTGGAAAAGTTATGTGTGGGTTCAGATTTAGTTATAGAATACAAAAAGATTATGCTAGATGTTATTACTCATATGAAACTATATGAATTTTGCTTTTTCCTTTATAAATATTCATACATGCAAAAGTAGTAGCCCATTAGGATGGATATTTAGTGCTTTGAATTTAACAACATTCAACTCTAACAAAACTTAACTTGATCTCAGATCAAATTAGTTAGGTTAGCTACATTGGTTCTTTTTCTCCTATTCTGTTTTAGGGCCAATCGTTCTGAGAGCTTGTGATGCTGAATTATACTGTACCAGTCCACATTGTTGTCTACTCCCATGTAAAATTTATTTAACATTCTAGAAAAGTTGTGCTATTTCCTACTGCATCATCTTGAACTATTTTTAGATTAATGTAATTATGTTGCTGAATATATGTACCGAATAAAGTTTATTATGCTTCAGTTGCATCTCTGTGATGTATCAAGCTGACTGTCTCTTGGCAGGTGCACAAACTCCTCAGGCTCCAGTGGTGACATATCCCAATGATATTGATTTTGTGCCTAAGATGTCTTTGCCTGTTTTTGGTCTCGCTTCATACAAGTTCAAGGGATCATTGTGGACCCCTGATGGGGGGTGCGAGCACCAATTGGCAAATTCTCTCTTGCAGGCTGCTGACGATTGGTTGAGATTGCGTCAGGTCAATCATCCAGATTTCTTGTTTTTCCATCACAGGTGATACAACCAAATATATGATGATTACAGCACTCCAACCATTGTAGTAGAAGCTACAAGTGCAATGCTCTTGGTATATGCACGAGATGTGTGAGATAAAATCCCTTAATTTGTCGAGGTCAAGGCTACTAATTCGAGTCAGGCGCAATTTTCTTGGTTTATATCCTTCATAATAATTTATATGGGAGAAATGAGGAAAATAAATAAATTGTGACGAGTAATGGAAGGAGTGTCAGTGCAATAAGGCTCGAGCAAAAATGAATAGAGAATACATAGATTTAGGATAAGCTGCCGAAAGGTTGTGCTGAACCAAAGTGAAGAAGTGGTTTGGCACACTGTCAGTGAGAGAGCAAGTTTTATCTTGCTTCTTGTTTTCAATATAAAAAGAATATTTTATGATAAACCAGGCACTTTTTTCTGTCCTGCTGATCAGTACTTAGCATGTGATATTTTGTTTTAACATCTATAAGGGGATTTTGATAGGAAGGTTGTATTTTCAAGTTTGCGCCTGCCTCAGATAATGTATTTTAAACACTAACTGTCATGTTTATCTGACAGAGTAATGCGTTAAAAAAAATTGGTTTTATGATTGATGAATTTATTGATGAGGTGAATTAGGTGAAAGGCCAGTTTCTGATTGTATCTAGTCATTCTGTTTTCATGTCTGTAATTCTGTCTTAACATGCTATTAGATGTCTTCCCCAATTTAAGGATGAAGCAGAGATTCATTCTCTACGGAATGCTTCAAGTCATTGCTATAAAATTGTTATTAATATAACTTGGCTATAATTTATGCTCTATCTGTGTTTTAATCACCTTATGGAAATTGTTGTTGAAATCAACACGGCAAGAAAAGAGTTCTAATGCATGAATAATGGGTTTACCAACATTATTTTTATTTAGATCATGAGGCTAATGCTTTTAGTAATGTGGATTATATAATAGAAATATTTAATTTCTTGATTTTTACTAAAACAATGACAATCTAATACAACTTAGAAAAACATTCTGAACTGAAAAATGAAAATTACAAAGCAGAAATCCTATGCCATTTATACCTCAACCTCTTCATCCACACGGTCTTGAAGCTTCCTCTCCAAAACCTCTGAACTTATTTTTCCCATCATGTGATAAAATGAAACGAGATCAGATAATTGTCCAATTGTCATTTTACCCATTATAGTCCTTGCAATTTTCTCCTTCTCTTCATTCATCTTCAATCTTTCCCTGTATCCACCACCATTTCTCACTGTTGCACCCATTTGCTTCAGCCTGTTCTGTTGCTTCAAACTCAATGCAGTATTTGCCTGCAGCCATTTAAAGAACCATTGTAAATGTTACGCAATATAACTAAAGCAAAATGCAATTGTGATACTCCTGCTTGTTTTATTCTAACTTATTTAGTTTCATGAAAAACCTTATCAAACTATTAATAAGATAATTCAGTTGTTGAGTGTCTATCTTATAATTTAAGAAGAAAAATAAGAAATAACCTTATCGTCACAACAAAACTTGCCCCTTTTGATAATATTAAGTATTATATTCAAAGAAAAAGCATTTAAGGATCTACTTTTCCAAATATTGAACAAGATTATTGATCTCATTGATAGACGAGGCTAACCTCAAGAAATTCTGCTCCAATTTCAAGTTCAGGTTCTTGGCCCAAAATAATTTCCCTGCCTGAATTGTACATATTTCTTGCAATTGAGAAACTTCTGACAAGTGTTTTTCTCTTTGTCTCCAATTCCTGATTGAGTTTGGGAGCTTTTGGAATGCATGTTGAGCAACTAAGCCTTTTCTCATAAGCAATCACAGCCTTCACAAATTCCTACACAACAACATCTTCTCATTCAAGTTCTAGAACAATTGTGAAAACTATCTTATAAAAACATCGATGAAAAACAAAAACATGAAAATGGAAAAATAGGCCTTAATTTCTTTTACCTTATATGCAGCAGGGCATCCAGGATAGTCAAAATCATCTGAATCTTGATGGCGCATTCTCTCAGGATGGAATTGGAGTCCCATTATAAACTTACCCTCGTCAGGATTATAAGCATCAGGATCATAAAACCCTTCAATCAAGCTATCAGGAGCAAAAGCCATTGGCACAAATCTTTGAGCCAATTTCTTGACACCTTGATGGTGATAACTATTAACCAAGATTTCCATTTTATTTTCTTCTAATGAATCTTTAAGCCACTCATGTAAAGGAGTATTTTCCACTACCTTCACCGGATGCCGGTGACCATCATAATCTTCATAGCTAATGTGCATGACTCTTTCTTCTTCCGGGATTTTCTTTGAAAGTTCTTTCTCTACATCTTGATACAATGTACCTCCACAAGCAACATTAAGGACTTGTGACCCTCTGCAAATTCCAAAGTATGGTATGTTTCTTTCAAGGCATAGCTTTGCAAGTCTTAATTCAATTGTATCTTTCTCTTTATCAATGGCAGTATCACTGGCATGCATTTTCTTTATATCTTCTAGTTCTTCTGGAGAAAAACCAGAGAGTTCTGCATCATAAAGTGATGGATCAATATCTTCACCTTCACAGAGAACAACACCATGGATTGGTTCAAAGCTTTCCAATAGCATATGGACTCCACTTACTCTAGGAACTATCACTGGCACTGCTCCATAGCTCACAATAAGATCTAGATGGAATTCCCCTGTTTCAGGAATGAAAAATATATATAAAAAGAAAAAAGCTTGATTAATGTAATGTTTTGAAAAATAGAAAAATTACTTCTTTATGAAGAAATAATGCAAAACCGAGTGAAATAGAAGAAACGAATTCATATATCCGAGATCAAGGCTTAGTCTTAGTTGTACGTTGTTGCATGTACTATTTTGCATAAATTCTAAAGAATTCACTAGTTAAACAATAAGGAAGTAGAGAATCATTAAAGCTTCATTTGATATACATATTTATGGGATTCATTTGAAATTTTATATCTTCAAATTTGGTATAAAAAAAATGTTAATTTCAACCATAAAAATTTGAAATTTTTTATGAAATTCAATATAACTAAATTATACACTTGAAATTCATTGATACCCATTATAGAAGCAATAAAATGACTCAATGAATAAATACATATGTTCTCTGACATTCTATAGTTGTAGCAGACATTCGATCCGAAATATTACCTTACAATAGAGCAAATTATATATATACACATACATAATCTATAAAAAGTTCAACATATAAAAGAAAAAAATGCAAATGGATTGACAGAAATTGAATTTATATTAATAATGCAATTAGTTTAAAGGAAGTATATATTAGAGAAAATTAAGGAAGCTAAAGAAGAAAAAAGAACGAACCCACAAAATCTACAAACTTGTTCTTGCGAACAGTACGCCTGGAGACGATAAGAACCCTTGGAAGGATCATTGAGAGATCTGAATTATTATTATTATTATTATTATTATTAATAGCCATTGTCACTGATGAAGGCTTTCAATTAATCAATAAATAAGGGAAAGAATTAAAAGGGAATTGTGAAAGCTTTAATTTACAATTAATGAATGTTTCTATAAAGGAAAATTGTTAGCATCAATGGAGATACGAGTTTGATTTGTTTAGCTTGAATGTTAATGGAGAGACAGAGAAGAGGGCAGACTAGTCGCCGCGTATTATTTGACACGTATGATTTTGTTTGGCAAATGATAATTGGAGCGTTATCTTAGGTCAAGTGAGTCAAACTTGATTAGATGGATGCTGACTTGGAGTCTTCTCTTTTTGGATATAAATAAAAGAGCAGTTATATTTTTCTATTAAAAAAAAACTTTTTTTAACAATGTCATTGAAATAGCTGTTGTTTTGTAACTCAATTTTGATAAATAATAAATATTTTAAAATTATTATATTTAATTATTTTAAAATTTTATTATTAAAATGTATAAAAATAATTATTAAAATATAGTTTTATTAATTAATCGCTCAAATAGTAATACTAGGTTTTAGTATTAATTTTTTTTTTAATAATGAAAAAGCAACAAAACAGAAAAAAAGTTATTCCACATATATCATGCAGAAAAATTCCAAATAAATTATATGGAAATTTTTTATAATAATACATACTAATATCAAAGTAAGCTAATATATATGACTTATGTCAGGGGGTTATTGTTTTCTCCTAACAATTCCTATGCAGTACCAGCAAACTTTCACCCATCACAACTCTCTAATGCCTTCTCAAAAAGAGATTTGGTATTGTTGACCAAGGTGCTGTTCACCATAATCTCATCACTATTTAGTATGGAGACCGTTTTTGCATTATGACACACTATCATAATTTCTCTAAAACTCTTGTTCCAAGCCAAAGATAAATCCATGTAAATTCTCCGAAACCGCCATAGTGATTGAATAAGTACCCAAGTTAGCAGCAAACCCACCCAACCATACAAAAGTGTGATTTCTAGTTAGCCCTTCCGCTGCTGCTAAACCAGTGGCTCCACTAAAGGAACCATCCGTATCAATTTTGCACTTATCAAAAGGAGGCGGACTCCAACCAATCCAAAATGATACTCGTCTGCCTTGGTTCTCCATTACTATTAACCTCCAAGCTTTGACCATGTCTATGTTGCACTTCATGGGCAAATGATGTGATCCTAGCAAGCTTGCAAGAATACCATAATAAACTTCATGGTGATATGAATGAAGAAGATTTTCAAAGTGTTATAAATCATCAAGAAGACATAAATAAGAGTGCAAGTAATCTACTACACATATACATTGGATCAACTACAAGAGCTAGGGCCAAAAGGATGAAATATGTTTTTAATGGGCTAATTAAGAAGATATGGGTTAAGAGTTTCGCGCAAGGGTCAGATTGTATCCAAGGGAGTTCAAAGGGCCTAATTAATCTAGTTCAAGCTCGGTATCATATTTGGCTTAAATATTTTTTAATTATTTGTTTAGTGAGTTTAGAGCCTATTTTAATATCTCCTAAGGTCCAAAATAAATTTTTACTTATTTATCTTGTTTTAGGAAAGCTTATTCTTATTTATGAATATTATCCTTATCTAGGAAGGTTATCCTTAACTAGGAAATTATTCTTATCTATGAAGATTATCCTTATCTAAGAAGATTATTTTTATCTAGAAAATTTATGTTATCTAGGAAGTTAAAATTAGGATTTTCATGTAAGCTAGTCATTATAAATACCTAGCTATTTATGTAAAAAAACTTTAGATTTTGTTTAATATAAACTTTTGTGAGAAAATACTCTCAATTTTGGTTCTTACTAAGAATCGTTTTGAACTTATCAAAACTAACCACTCTGTGGCTTTCATCAATTATACCAAGGTTCTCTAGCACAGGTTGCTATTGGGTCGAGATTTCTTGTTTCAAATCTGATTTGGCTTTTCAAGGGGTCGTTTATCAAGCATAAATGTGTTGGGTCTCAAAACAAGTCGATTGGGGTTCGCATGAGTTTGGTATCAGAGCTTAGGCTCTAAATTAGGTTTGATATCCTTATTTTACTTTGTTACTACGTTTTCTTATTTTTGTTTCTTTCCGTTTCTTTCGTTCCCTTTCGTATGTCATTATATGAGTTTACCTTTTCTATTTGAGTTGCTAAATACTTGTTAAAAAAAAAATTTAGCGTTGAAAAAAAAATTCAGCATTAAAAAAAGAAGAAGCTAATATATATATATATATATAATTCAGTATTGAAATAGGATCTTACTTTTCAACTCAAAAATAAAAAACAAGCTAGGAAAACTCTTAAAGTTTGTTTTTTTTAATTTTTCGAATTGCATAATTCTACTTCTTTGCTGTTCCAAAGTAATTATTACTAATTATTACTGATCATTTAAATTATTTTCCTTTTTCGTTTAATTGAATTCTAGTCTTAGTTTGTCTATTTTCTTTCTGTTTTCATTTCTATCAAATCATTTTTTTCCTCAAGGAAGTCTTTGTCCATTTCGATTGCTAAATTTATTAAGTTGAGTCAAAAATTCATACTCCCACTTGGTCAGTTGATGAATTTTGTAATTTGATTACTTTGATTTGTTTGAGTGGTTTTTGTAAGAACTTTAAGCGAGAGTTGAGTGGTAGAAGGCAAGAGTGTGAGCTCATCTAGAGAAAAACCATTGAAACTGTGTGATTAAACACGAGTAAACTTGAGTGACATGAATACTTGAGTGAGACACGCAAGGGAGCGAAGTGAAAAATTCTTTTGCTTTCCTAACATTCTTTATAGGGTATCATAATGAGTAACGAAATAAAAAACATTCAAACAA
The DNA here is from genome assembly GCA_948193065.1 of Aleurites moluccanus. Taxonomy (NCBI): domain Eukaryota; kingdom Viridiplantae; phylum Streptophyta; class Magnoliopsida; order Malpighiales; family Euphorbiaceae; genus Aleurites; species Aleurites moluccanus. The sequence goes on along the minus strand of CANXYC010862454.1, from coordinate 2,258 downwards.
TTGACATTGCCTTTAAGTTGGAGGCATTTGAAAAATACTTCCAAGCCATGAACTTACAATTTGTAGAGATAAACGACCGAATGGAGAGACTAGAAGGTTTGACCACAAGGGGGCAGAATCCAAATGCTCTGAGGCAAGCTAGAAGAGTTCAGAGGCAAATTACTGATGATGAGGGTTCGAATAGCGAATTTGATAATGTCGAGATCGACCAAAGGAGGAATAGAAGAGGAAACAGGCAAGAAGACAATGAGGGAATAAAACTAAAAATTTCTACTTTTCGTAGAAGAATTGATCCCGAGGCTTACCTAGATTGGGAAAAGAAGATTGAACTTGTCTTTGATTGCCATGATTACTCCAAATCCAAGAAGGTAAAGTTGGCAGTTGCTGAATTTGATGATTATGCCATTACTTTGTGGGATGACACCAAGCAAAAAAGGAAACGGAATAGAGAAAGACCTATTGAAGGGTGGGAAGATTTGAAAACTATAATGAGAAGGTATTTTGTCCCTAACTACTACTACAGGGAGTTGTACAATAAATTGCAAAGCCTTACTCAAGGTTCAAAGAGTGTGGAAGAGTATCACATAGAGATGGAGGTAGCAATGATTCAAGCCAATGTAGAGGAAGACCGAGAAGCCACTATGGCTAGATTTTTGAATGGGTTGAATCAAGATATTGCTAATGTGGTGGAACTACAACATTATGTAGAACTTGAGGATATGTTGAATGTTGCCATGAAATTGGAGAGGCAATTAAAAATAAGGGGTAGCAACAATCGATTTGTTTCTGATTCCTTAAATTCATACAAACTCAATTAGAAGAAAGAAGAGTGGAAGAAGGAAGACGAGGCTTCATTCAAGCCCAAAACTGATTCCTCTAAAGAAGTGTCCAAATCTTTCAACAAAGAGAAGGACAAAGGTAAACATGATTCTCAAATTCATTTTAGAGATATTAAATATTTTCGTTGTTTGGGAACATGTCATATAGCTTCACAATGTCCAAATAAAAGAGCTATGATAACAAGACATAATGGGAAAATAGTTTTCGGCTAGTGAAGATGCTGATTCCATGCCACCTTTGGAAGATGTTAGTGATAATGATGAAGTAGCAAGGGCTGTCCAAGGTAAGATACTAGTGGCAAGGCGAGCTTTGAGTGCATAAGCTCAAGAAGAATATAACTAGCAAATAGAGAATTTATTTCATACTAGATGCTTTATAAATAATAAGGTGTGTAATGTAATCATTGATGGGGGTAGTTATGCTAATGTTGCTAGTACCACTTTAGTTGAAAAACTGAATTTACCTACTTTAAAACACCCCAAGCCTTATAAACTGAAATGGTTGAATGATTGTGGGGAAATTAGGGTTAACAAGCAAGTGTTAATATCCTTTACTATTGGTAGGTACAAAGATGAGATTTTATGTGACATAGTACCTATGCTGGCTGGTCATATTTTGTTGGGAAGACCTTGGCAATTTGATAGAAGGGCCATACAAGATGGTTTTATAAATTATTATACTTTTGATAAAGATAGAAAACATATTACCCTTGTACCTCTTTCACCAAGAGAAGTACATGAAAATGAATTGAAAAGACAAAAGAGAGAGAAAAATGAGGTCGAAAGCAAAGAAAAGAGAGAGTGTGAGTTTGAACAAAAGAATAGTGTGGAAAAAGTGTCAAAGAGTGAGAAAAAGAAAGAAAGATTGAGTTTGAGTGAGAGGAAGGAGAGAAAAGAAGAAGTGAGCAAAAAGAAATACTTGAGTTTTTCTGCAAAAGAAAATGATATTAGGGATGCAATGAATAGTAATAGAACCATACTTGTGCTTTTGTACAAGGAAGTCTATTTGAATGCTAAAGATCTTCACTCTTCCTTCAAGTGTTTATATGTCTTTGTTACAAGATTATAAAGATATCTTTCCCCAAAAAGTCTGTAAAAGGTTACCACCTATACAAGTTATCAATTTGAGGACAAATCCTTTTGAAGAGAGGGGGAATGTGTAACATCTCAGTTGAAAAGTTTAGAACACAACCTTTAGAGGCAAGCCAAATGGGATTTTCTTATGTGTTTGCATGATATGTATGATGCATGTTTATGCTTAAATTGAATGAATATGCATGTTTTAGATGGTTTTACACATGTAAAAGTACATCAAAGGCTGTTAGGAAGAATTTGGTAGAAACTTGAAATTTTGTGAACAGGGGGCAAAATAGTCATTTTGCACCACCTCGAGTTCTTATGGAATTATCACCATATTTA